>KZ507385.1:7562-19866 GCA_002844005.1 Limosa lapponica baueri
CCTTTATTATGTCTGCCTTTACTGGCAGGCAGGCATACGATCTGCTGGATCTCATGGCTCAACACAAGGAGTTTCCTTCTGTAGTTGTTCCAGGGATGAGCTATGTAGGTTTGGCTCAGGAGAGCCTCAGGACTTTATGTGCTTTAAATTCCCTTCGCAGTACTTTCTCTCTTGCGTCATTAGGTCATAAACTGGATGGTACAGGCAACGCGCAATCTTAGTTTCACACTGTTGAAGATCACAAGGTGTGATCTAATACCAGTGGGCCCTCGTGGGTGGCAGACACACCTGCTCACAGCATGTTAACCAAAGCAAGCCTGGGCTTGCACCTCGACCAGGTGTTGGGGTAACACCAGAACATGTATGGTCAGCCCTTGGGGTGTGGCGACTTATTCCCATAGGCTATGTTATTTCTGCTGGCTCGCTCAGAAGCACAGACTGTGGCTTGCTCACTCTGCCATCACACGCACTCGTGGTTCAGGGGATTGTTAAGTCCCAGTCCAACTGTTGGGGATCATCGGCATGGAAGAGATCAGTGGAGATCCTCTTCTGCCTCTTGGATCTCCACTTGGCTAGGACAGAGAGATGGAGCCTCAAATCTTGGGCAGGAACTAAAGGGAAGCACTTAGGCAGCTCCTCAGTAGTCTCTCCAGCTAGCTAGCTGGCTTCAGGGTGCATGCTGCTGTGCTCCAGATTGGAGCTTCTTCTCAATGTGCTTGGCATCGGGTGTGGAGGTGGGGGGAGCGGGAGCGAGAACACCTCTGGGATCCAGATGATAAAGGATGGAGTTCAGCCTACACTCTGTTTGGAGTCCATCAGAGACACTGTTTCGTGTGAGACAAAAAAGGAAAGTGTATTTTTTTTAAAAATTATTATTTTAGAAATGCCTCTGGGATGGTTGTGTTGGGCCTGCCCCTGCATCAGACAATTTCAACGGCTCATTGCATCTGAGGCTGTGCAGAAACTCACCCTGCTAGTGCTTCCTTCCAGGCAGAACTTCCCTTTACAAATGTCATGGAGGAAATTTTTTCTCTGAGAGCTTTATTGCTGATTTGATATGAAAAGCCTGGCAAGTACTTTTTCAGAGGAGATGCTTGTCATTGGAAATAACTGTGGATCACCTTGTGGAGGTGAAAGCCCAAAAGCAGGAAAGAAAAGACTTCACCAAGCAATCACATCAGGGACTGGATAATTTTCAGGGCAGGTGATGATTCTTCAATATTCTTTTTACAGTCTTGCAAGCAGCAGATGAATAAGCTGGAAGATCCCACGTTTTTACAGCCCCGGAGGCCAAAACACTTCGCAGCCATGTCACCTCCAAGTGTGTTGAAGGCAGCTGATGCTCATGCAAAGATATTCTTTACCGACAATCTGCTTAGGTCCTGTTGATAATTGGGTGCTTTATTTTGCTTGGAATGCTCTGTCTTTATGCTCCAATCACACCGTATTCACCCTCCTCTTTCTAAACATTTAATCTTCCCACCCTTTCAAACAGGCCACTTTCCATCCAAGTATCTCCATCCATTTCCAGTAAAAATATATAAACCTAACAACTAATGAGCAATTAATGCGTTAGAACGCTACAGTTGACTCTTCTTTACATCATAATTACAACAAAAGGCACATTGAATGTGTCCATTCTAAAGGCATGTTATTATCTCTTTTTCTGCTGCATGGTGGGTTTTTTTCGGTGAACAGTACAAGTTCAGCCGCATTTCTGACCTTGACATGCAAGTCTCAATCAAGCTTTGCATGAGGGAAGCAACCTGCAATCAGAGAGAGCAGATGCTTATTCCCTAAGCAGAAGGAACTATTAGGAGAGACTTGAGCCTTTGATACTTGGAATAAATTGTCAAGCAGAAAATTGGATACAGAAATGACCATGGGGAGCATGGATTTCCATGACAGCGGCCTTTCTTTTTCAGGCAACAGCAAAGACCTGGCAGTTTGCTTTCATTGTTTTATGCATTTTTTTCTGATGTTATGATTGAACACACCAACGCTGAGTGCTCTAATAGCTTCTGCCTTCCTTCAGGAGCTGACGGGAGGCTCTGGTTGAATGCAGGCCATTAGGAGGTGCATCACTTTGTGATGGAAGGTTGGGAAGCGGAAAATTAGGTTCCCTTACTTGTTTTGTGGGTTTGACTCACCATGGGAAGTCAACAACAAACTTCCCAACGCTCATGTGTTTCATGATGGGGTCTATACTGGGAAAAGCAGCACTCTATACTGGAGTGGCAGAGAACTAAGGTAAAAACAGGAGAGACCAGAGGCAGGTGCTCCATATCCTAGAGCAGACATACTCAAGTGACCTTTCGGTGTTCCCATACTTTGGCTGTTCAGTGTTTAAGCACCTTGGTGGAGTGACAGTGTGCCGTGTTGGGTTAACAACCTCTCCAAACCACCGGAATAGAGGGAAGATGCCATTTTAAAAACCACTGAAGTGACTTTGGATCCAAAGTCTTGCTTCCAAAAGCCTTTTAAACAACTAACATTTGGTGACAGTTGACACAACAGTATGGGCCAGTTCCTCCAGAAGTGAGGAGGAATCATTTCAGTCCCACTGATCCCATCAGGAATATCTGGGTGAGGTGGAAATATGTCCCTGCTCACCAGTGTTTCTTCCCACAGATCCTGCAGAAGCTCCTGCATGGGCAAGGTGGACCTGTGCAAAGAAGGACCTCCTCTTTGTCATAGGGGAAGTTCACAGCACTTGGTGCCAGTGTTTCAGGTCTCCACAGATGTGAGCAGCCACCAGTGCGTCTGTTGGTGTTGATTCTTATGTTTAGGGTTACTCACACAGCCGTGTGGGCTTATCTTAGAGAAATGTAACAGGAGTCAAATTTTGGGGAAACAGCTCCATGCTTCAGCTTCTACCACAGAGCCATGCCATGAGGAAGCCTCTCCAGACACTAATAGATGTTTCACTGATGAAAAGCCGTTGAGGGAAAGCAGAGAATCACACAGTCCTCTCTACGGATTTCATCTGCAGGAGAAAATATGAGGACCAAATGTTCTTCCTCATTAGACTCCAGCACAAATTCCCCCCAGGTAGCTGCTGTAGTCTCAGATGACATGCTATTCCTCACCCGTTCAGTGCCCCCTTCTCCTGAGGCACTTTCTTTAAGCATACCCCTAGCCAGGTCGTAGCTGTAGGAGCCGGCTATACGTTTGCGACAGACCAGGGATAGCCATAGCTACTGCAGCTTCACCTGGCCCTGGTACTCTACATTCGTCTGGAGGTTTGAAGTAAATGTTTATTTCCTTTCCAGCCCGAGGCAGAAACATGCTAACATGCAGAACATCTCTGATGGCCCCTTTCCAACCTTGTTTTGAGAGTAGAGTAACCTACAGGTGAGCAACTCAGTGTCCCCTTGCTGAGGAATGACAGAGTATTTCAGGTCATGACTGCAATTTATATGTCGGAAAAAGAAGGAGAATTGTGCTGTGCATGTCTGGTCCTGAGCTCCTGGATGCCAGGATGGAACAGAAGAGAAACACAACAGCAAATTCGTACGTACTCTGTTACATACCGCACAGAACATGAAAATGTGAAACTGTGGTAGGAATCTTTACCCTGGAAAAATACCCAGGGCACGTGTTGCAGTGGTAGACACACATGGCTATGCAATGCATTGGGATAGCTTCACCAGCAGCTCAAGGGGCAACATCTCTGATTATAAAACCCAGCAGGTTTTCCCATGCAGGGCAAGTGAGAAACAAGGGAAGTGAGAAACGTTTTCCAACTAACACTGAGGAAAGGATCCAGGTGGGCAGCAAGGAAAGGCTCATACGCGAACACTGGCCAGATACCTGGGGAAGCTCTTCTGCCGTCCATTGGAGCTGGAGCAAGCAGAAGTGTTTGGGAACTCATTCACTGGCATAGGCAGAAAGGTGGAATCTGCTATAAACTTTGCTAGAACACTTCTGGATTGACTCTTGCAGTCTAGTGATCTCCAGGCTCCAGTCCTAGGCATGGCCTGCTGCGGCACTGCCTGTGTTTTCCTGCTGAACTCAGACCCCTACGGGGCTTTCAGTGCTTCTTTCCCCCAACCAAGGAGAGACCAAAGGGCTTCTGATCCTGGACTTCTGTCCACTGGTATGTTTGGATACAGCACGGTATCCAAAGGCCTATGAAATATAGCTCATCACTGCAAGGTTATTGTCAGTCTGCTACAGGGAAGTCTGCTTTTCCACTGTAGGTGGACTGGGAGTCTGCAAATCTAAAGACTAAGGGGACAACTGCTGTGGGGTACAAATTCTTTTGTAAGGATTCAGTGTGGGGAGAGGCTTTGTCAGTCTGTATTCCTCCCATTCATCAGCTCAGATATGGGACCTCTTAAAGGAAAACTCAAAAATGCAATTGCTTCTGCTGAAAAAAATAAAAAAAAAAGACACCACCACTTCCCCCCAAAACAAAAACCAAACAAAAAAATCCCAGAACCATTTATTACCATGAGCCATCATTTCAAAATGTGGGTGTTCAGCACCTGGCATCCTATTTTCTAAGGATATACAGCAGCACAAGGCAGGATTGGCTCTGGAGCCACTTAAAGAGAAGTGTCAGGACCAGGCTGCTCTGAAAAAGGGGTAAGAGAAAGGAGAAAATGACGAAGAAGAATGGCAGGGTGTCTAACACTTTGCATCTAATGCCTCCACATGGCTGCATGTGCCGTGGCAATTTGGCCCCGATAACACGGATGAAGAGATGTTGCTAACATATTGCTTCCTTGTCAAATGTCTCACTGGTTTTGCAGCCAAGTCTCCTGCCAGTGAGGCCACAGCAGCGCCTCTCTGTTACTTTCATATGCAAAGAGGTTGTTAACTCAATTGCCAATAAAATTCTAGTGGGTGGAGAGGAGGACATCTGCCTGTCTAGTCCTGTGCTTGCCAACATGGTTCGTTTATTCCTCCAGAAGCTGTGAGCTCCTACTCGAGCTGGTATTTTGACAAGCATTTCTGTTTTCTTGACACAATGGGCAAAGTGGGCACAGATCTTGCATGCCACTCGTAATATGTTTTCTGTGCCGTGATTTGCATCCTTTCTGGAGGATGCCTGGCACAGCCCTGCACAAAGCAGAATGAGCAGCTTGGACAGTGGGTTTAGTCTGACATGTAAATGTGCTGCTTAATTATGCGCCCTTGCGTTAGGAGAATGTGAGGAGGATGCTTTGCAGGCTGCGAGGGCTATGAGGCTCTGATGAATTTGGGTTGGGGGTGATGGAAGAGGCTTTGGAGGAGGGAGAAAAAAGGACGGGCGTAATGCTGAAGCAAATGGGTTGTCGTCAGGAGCTGCGCAAAATGGCAACCACCATTTGTGGTAACTATACAACTTCACTCTTGGCTGCCGCACACCCGAGGGGCCCAACGTGCCGCCCCTTAAGGATGCTTCCCCAGAGCAAACGGCGTTCATGGGGCATCTGTGCTTTTGGCACAGTTGCAAAGCTGCCCTCGAGTCCCGACAGTAAAATTGCAGTTGAAAATGAAAGCTACCAAATTATTAGAGGTGACAGCCTGGCCACTAGGAGTGGGGTAGAGGGACTTGATCCCCTGGGGCTCACGACCAGACAACGTGATCTCTTTCAGCCCTTTCCATCCCAAAATTTTGGGTAATCTCTGCTTTCACAGCTGAGGATGAGCGACCACCTTTGCAACCACGTGGTGTGGAGGGTAGATTTAGAGGGCAGAATTAGTTCAGATATCAGGAAGAAATTCTTTGCTGTGAGGGTGGTGAGGCACTGGAACAGGTTGCCCAGAGAAGCTGTGGCTGCCCCATCCCTGGAGGTGTTGAAGGCCAGGCTGGATGGGGCTTTGAGCAACCTGGTGTGGTGGGAGGTGTCCCTGCCCATGGCAGGCGGGGGTGGAACTTGATCTTGAAGGTCCCTTCCAACCTGAACCATTCTATGATTCTATGATTCTCTGTGGTTATATCTACAACAGGAGGCCAAGCAGACAGAGGGATTACTGCAGGAAAGGTTTATGCACATCAGACTGTACAGATGGTCAGAGCCAGAATCTCTCAGGTATCACACAGGGCACAATCAGCTCTTCTCCATCCTCATCTTCCCCAGGATCACCCTGCATGCCAACCCTGCTGCCAAGCCTCATAAATTTCCCTCTCTGAGCACCGCTCGACAGAGGGATGTTTAAAGACAGTCCAACTGCACGCTCCTATGGCTACCCAAGGGCACAGCAGCCAGCAATGCTGCTCTGCCTTTGCCCCAAAACCAGATCCCCTTCCTCTTTTTGGGATTACCACAGAGCTAAACGACAGCTAATTTCATGCCTTATAAACCAGATTCACTTTAGTACAAAAAAAATAACAGAGAACTTTCTTATCTCTCTGGGGAATGTCTTGAGACTCAAGCTGTTTTATTATCTGGGTTAGTTTGACATCTGAGAAGAGAAGATTGCAATCTGAAATCTGGAATGGAAAGGGAGTTAGTCAATGTCATTTCCTATTTTCATAAATAAATGACCAAGAAGAGATACATGTCACTCTGCTTTCATTTATTGGGCTGAAGGTTCATCTTTAGAACAAAAGATCAGGAATTTATTGTCTTATTAAATATCTGGAGGCTTTTAATAAGGTGCTGTGCTACTTTGACCATCTTACCATTCTGTAATTTGATTATCCAGTCTTTCCAGTTCTTAATTGATAATTAATTTGAATAACGTGCAAAGAATTGAATGATGGAAGAGAGAAAGAGAAACAGATGGTTGGTCTATGCAGCTAGAAAACATTTAATGGGGGGAAAAAAGTATCACATTTGCAGCATAACAATATACTTTGTTCATCTCTAGGAAGGGACAATGGCATATGTTGTGGCTCACACTTTCAAACTTCTGCCCTGGTAAAAGAAAGGAAGGAAAAGATATTGAGACTGCAGCATAAAAAGGTGGATGGGAAAACGTGCAAGGACTAGAGAGCTAGCAGGCATGAAGTCTGGCATAGCCTTCACTGGAAAAGAGGGATCCAGGACATGTAATTTCTTGGAGTTCATGTTGGTGTGGACAACCTTAAATTAAAGTTCTCCTTTAACATTCAAAACAGTTGAAGACAAAGAGGTATAAAGCCACAACACAATAGAACTTTGATTTAATTTAAAATAGGGTTGTTTGAAAGAGTTTTTACGTTCTGAGATTAATTCCTTGCCTCTGAGTACGTCACAGAGAAGATCCAGCTTCAGGAAACTGAGAATAGGGAAAAAGGCACTGAAATGCCATAGCTTTTCTTACCCCCCTGTAACATCACTCCCCAAAGCCTCACTGGCCCTCCCAGCCTCTTTAAAATTTCCACCAACCAAAAAACCTTTGAGTAGAAAGTGGGCACCAGAGTTTCTACAAGAGGCACAAAAGCCTGCCAAAGCATGTGCTCAGGAGGCGATTCCCACTGCAAGCCATGGGCACCATGAGCATCACTCTGATTTTCTTCCTTCCCCTGAGCAACTTTTCAGGCTCCTGATCATGTATTTTTCAAGCCATGGCCTCTGGCTGCAGAGCTCTTCCTTCTGGTGTTTCTGGCCATCACATGGCTAAGCCTCCTACAGCTATGAGTTTTATGACAGCATCTTTTCCTGGAATCTACACCCACATTTTTCAGAAGGGATGTTACTTACATGTATTCATTTCTCTTTCAAGAACAGTTTATACTTACAGGGACAGGAGAGAGTTATGGCTGAAGGTAATTCTGGGTCTGACTCTGGGAGGGTAATGGGAAAAAATAAGCAATGTGTTTGCACCCATACACCCACAGATGTCAAAGGCTATAAGTGGAGAAGCCCAAAGCACTTGCATCACTTGAAAGATGAATCAGAAGCCTACAAACACATTTGTTTTGTTCCTTGGACACTGCCATGCTGGTTCCAGATCTGAAAGCAACATGGGGCTTTGCAGACACTGCTCTTTCTTTCCTTCATCCAAGCTGAAACTGTCATGTTTTGCATGTGTAGGATGTCTAGGAGAACTTATCTCCACATTTTTATGTTCAAACCCATGTTTAGCCCATTGCTAAACCCTCAAAACCCTATTTAGACCCCAGAGTTCAAACAATATGGTTTTGAGAGGCACCAGAAATCCTTTGGTGAAGCTGCTGAAGGACCTGTTGCAGGCTGGTGTTCTCAACCGATGGGTCTAGTTGTACACAGGCTGGCATGCTGGTAGGTAAAGTCTCTAAAGACTACCCACTTGGTTACTAAACCTACTCCTTTTACCAGGGCTCTGGCATTGCCTCATATGGTGACTGGGAGCCATAGCCAGTATTTCAGGTCTGCGTGGCTAAAGCAAAATCTCCAAGATCTGTATTTATGAGCTGGGACTTCAAAAGTGGTGAGCTGAGGCAAGGAGGATGGCAAGGAGAAGGGAAGAAGCCTGGGGATGCTTGGTAGCAGTGGTCAGAGAAGGAGAAAGTGGCAGAAGAGGCAGTGGTGCACACCAGACCTGAGCCAGGAGGAGCTGACCTCCACCACTCCCTCCCTGAAGAGTCCTGGGGGCCTTGTGCCAACATCAACAAAAGTACTGCTCTGTGTTTACAGCAAAATCCCCACGGTGAGATGGGGTCCATCTTCTCCACTTTCTCCTTTATCTAAATCACAGCCAACCAACCCATTTCCCATCAGCCCCTACACTTTGGTAGGTACCCATTTTACATGTGTCCTCTCTTTTGCGTAGACATCTCAGAGGCTTAAAAGCTACCTTCCACCCGTGCTTGCCTTTCCACCTCCCTGCGAGTCGGGCTTTCAGTCTAACTCAGTGCAGCCACTGGGACATTTCCAAGGGCACCGATTGTTCCCAGATGGCCAAAGACTTATGGGTTTGGACGCGAGGACCAGTGCCAAACTCTTCACAAGCGCATATTGATCTTGAATTGAAGATGCTATTCGCTGTTTCCCATCTAACACACCACTTCACCTTTGCCAAGACACTTGTAAAGCTCTGGATATCCATAATAACGGGGATCACAACTCTCTCTCACCACGTGCTTTTGAACACTGTATCTGGTAAGACGATGAATAGTTATAACTGCAACAGCAGCTGTGACATAACTACTCCTTGCACAGTCTTTTTCCAGTGTTCCTAAGGAGACACAGTGCCAAAGGTCAAACAACAAACACGGTGAGTTTTGATAGGGCCTACAAAAATCATTCCTTCGATTTCTTCCAGTTTTTCCAACCCCTACAATGGAGTAAGGAACCAAAAAAACATGATTAAAGAGATTTCCAGCATCCATCAGATGCGAATGGATTGCAACAGTTTTAGAAAGGGTTAAATTTGCAGTCTGAACTACTTGGCAGAATCTCTGAAATCATTATTCTTTTATTCATAGCAGTAATAAATAATAATAAACCTAAACATCCCAATGGTCCCCACACCTCCTGCATCTCTCTAACTGCAGATTTCAAATATGAATAATAATTACAGCTTATCAAATCAGCCCATGATTAGAGACAACAGAAAGACATTTCAGATTGTTAACTTCCTTGCACAAGAGGAAAAAAAATCAGGTCATAGGGGTATTAAAAATTTATATCATAGCATTTGACTTGACTCATCTCGTAAAAAGAAAAAAAGACTAGCATGTATTATGTATTTAGGCAATTCCTTTTAAACCCTTTCTCGAATGAGCACAAGATAGGCCAATAACTTGATAGATGGATGGCTCTGTCTAGCCAGTGTGCATATTTTATATACACTTACACGTGCATACACTTAATGTGCACTCACGCCTATATATAAAATCATATACATAGAGAGAAAGGTATAAATCTATTTGCATCTCTTAGCTGAAGACAGATGCAGAGCTAATGTTAAAAAAATCTCTACACAGATAGCATCTTATTTAAATCTGGCAGCTTTAGAAAAGTAACTTTTTTGCCGATTTTGTGTAGAGTCTCAGCAACCTCTGCAAAGCTTGGTTCATTAGCTGCCTTTTTCCTGTTTATGTTTGCTGGTTGTTTTGGGTTTTTTTTTCTTTTTCTCTTTGGTCATTTTTCTAGCTTCCCTGCTCAAAAAGTACTTTGACAGGGGAAAAAAGAAAGTCCTTCAGGCGACTGGAATAAATCAAGTCAAGCGAGAGACCAAATTTTCAACTCGGGAGACGAGGAGAGGAAACCAGCTAGTGTTCGGATGGTTTTCAGGACCCACATGGTGCCCTGTTCACCAGTCCTGCTGGGGTTGCAAATTTGCTCTGGGAACTCTTACAGCATAGGCACAGCAGACCGCTTTGCGCTGGATAATTTTGTGTACACAGCATGTATGTAAATATGCACCAGCCCTCTGATAAGCAGGCCCAGGTTTTCCGCAAGTGAGGGCTGCCCAGAAAACAAGGGAAGGGTGTTTGTACCTGCTCTGCGTAAAACCCAGGGACCACAGTCACTGGTCTCTGGTGGCGGCTCTGTTCCAGCCTCAGGCTGGGCAGGGGAGCTCTGCAGAGCCGGCGTCCCCCTGCGCAGGTCCCATCCCATCCCATCCCCTGTGCTGCCAAAGATGCGCTCAACCATCTGCTCAACTCAAGGGGAAGATGAGAAATTTCAGGCTGTCTTGGAAGGCTGTTGCCCAAGGCTGCCTTGATCTTGATGCCCGCTACTGTCAATGGAAGAAGATGCCTCCAAAACTCTCTGGATGCCTCCTGGTTGCTTACAGCCTTGCTTAGAATTTTCTTCAACCCGTTATAACCATTATGAAAAAAAACAACTAGCATCCTCACAGTACTCAGAAAAAAATCCTTCCATGTGTTTCCATGTAAAAATTCATTTTTTAAAGAGACGCGGTTCCCTGTCCAAGGGTGTAAGCACCACATATTTCCAAAATTTTGCTGGTAATCTTAGAAAGGCAACGACTGCAGAGTGCTGCATTGAACAGCTCTGTGTAAATGCCCTGGCATCAGCCTGCTGTTTTCAGGAGAGGTCAGCATATTTACATAGATGCGTTAATAGGGCAGCCGCCAAAATCTCCTCTAAGATGTTTTGAAAGCTTACTCCCCCCAAATATATTCTTTTTTCAACATCTGCAGTCAATGAAAGGAGAGATGCAAATCTGCTGTCATTTGCATGCAAATTTTTTTACATCAAATCAGTGGCAGAATGCACAATAAACACACTTTAAATTGAAATATTCCACGTTCACTTCCTCCTAGCCTTGCCTGCAGCTGGGATCCAATTTTCATGCATGGCTCCACACAGGTGACCATCCTCCAGCAGCTCTGAATCGAGGAAGAGTGTGGGGAAGATGGAATTACAAAAGCAAAGTAATTGCAACCAGCTCATGACTCAAAAACCAGCTGTCATGAGAGAGAGTAAAGACGAAGGTTCTTCAGAAATAAATGCTGTTAAAAGAGTCTGTATCTGTCTTAAACTCAAAAGCAGCCTTTATGATAACCACTAACATTTTGATCAGAGGAAAAGACGATAATCGTTTGCCCTGGAGTCCACACAATCAGGAATAATAGCAAATGTCTCTGTAAGGCTTCTTTGCTACAGGCTTTAAACAGCTTATTTGATGTACAATGACAGCGCAAGGGACCACGGTGCTCAGAACATCAGACGGACAAAGAATGTGGAGCAAGGCTAAGTGGCTTGCTCGGGTCATGTGGGAAGGGCAGCAGAGCTGGGAACTGAGCTGTGTCCCCCCAGGCCTTACAGTCACGCTTCTGTGTCCCATCACCATCCCAGTTCCCATCCACGTCTCCAGCCCCAGCCCCACCTCCATCCCCAACTTCATTCCCACCCCCATCTCCATCTCCAACTTCATCTCCATCCCCACCCAGGGCACTTTCTGGGTTTTTTTCCGCATGAGACATGGCAGCCCATCCATGCTTTCCGTCTCCAGCTTCGTGCCAAGTAACGCTGATTTTAGGATACACACCAAAGTGCCCCAGAGCCTGTCTGCAGGGCTGACCTCGGCCACAGCTGCACACCGATCTCCTCATGCCGTGACCAACCTCGCCACCACAGCAGGCATGTCCTGGTTTCCCTTTCAGAGTGCGTTGGTTTCTGAGACATACTCATAAGTTATTTTCTGTAGCTAGTGCTTCACTTTTCCTACTGATGGTAGGAAAAAAGCGTTTCCTGATGTTTGACCAAAACCCTTCCTGCTGTAATTTAAACCTGCCCGTTCTTGTCATAGTTGGTCAGCTGAATATTTTTGCTGCCGGTTCCAGCAGCTCCCGGGGAGCCCCGTGCTCCCCCTGTCCCCGCAACACTGCAGCTCTGTTGAGTTCAGCCCGCGGCTCTCCCAGAGAACACACACATTCGCTGGGAGGGAAAACCGCGCACAACGCCGGTAAATCAACCTCCTTTTTTTTTTT
>KZ507386.1:22855-42459 GCA_002844005.1 Limosa lapponica baueri
GAGGAAAAGTAATGACATGTATTTCGCACGTATTTGATAGTCTCACATTTCATACTGGATGTAATTATGGATGAAAAATAATGAGCTAATTCTATTAAGTTGTTAAATTCTCAATTAACGAAAAAAAAATCAAACCCAAAGTTACCAGAAGACAAGAATAAAACAAGAAAGCATTCTCTCATCTGGTTGCTATTACCACACGAGTTACAGGTAGGCAGGCATCTTCTCCAGCATGGTGGCTTTTCTGAATTTGTCCTCCTATTGCATTCCTTTCTCAACACACTCCTGGTTTAAAGGGTCGTCTTGACAGTCAAAGGGTTTTCAAGCCTCTAAAAACTACATGAATCATTTGTGAGAGGCATTCAATGAACAACCGCCCTCTTAAGGCTGCTGTCTCTAAAATGCAACTAGTTCCAGAGAGACTCCATGTGGCATCTTATTTAGAATATGTGACAGAGTTGGCATTTTGTCTGTTTTAGATTTCATGCTCTCATAAAAACAGGGCAAAGCCCTCCTTCTCATAGCGGGAGATCTTTATGGAGAGGTGACAGCATCTTCATAACTAAGATTACAGCCAGATTTCCTTGTAAAGAAGTCTCAAAATTCTTTGCATCTTTCCTTCGTGACAGCCAAATACCTAAGAGTGATAATACTGCCCAGGCAAAGACCTTCAACAAACAGCCAGGGAATTCAGTCTCTGAGGATGTAACAAACACTTACTCAACAAGAAACACAGGAGAATTGTATATAGTCCCTGCTAAACAACAGGAGAGAAGAAACTTGAAATATGCCTTAGACAGGACATGTCTAAAGAAAGCTAATAGCCTGCCAAGCTAATGGGTGCCAGTGACTTTTTAGTGCTGTCAAAATATGGAGAAGCTTGTCTTCCAGGCTGGGGTCTAGGGTCCAACTAGAAAAGACAACACTGGCATTTCTTCCTGCACCTGGGATGGAGCCCAGAGTACACCTAGTCCAGCTGCCAGGGCAGATTTAGCAGCATCATCTGCCATAACCCTGGGCAGAGACAACTTCAGAAATAGGGTAAAAACCTAAACCACATCATCAGAGCTCTCAAATTGAACATTTTAAGCTCTCACTCAAGCAAACACCATTAGCAGTCAGTAGCAGTATTTTGGGTTGCCTGAGTATGCTGGAAAGAGAATTCTGAAATCTATGAAGGTCAATCAGAAACTGCTTTCTGAGGTAGCTCTGTTCTTCCTTTCTTACACAAGTGCCGGAAAGAATCTGTACTGCTGGTAGCTCAGTCTCTCCTACTAGAGTGTAAGCAGACCATCAACTATTAGAAAGCTCCCACAGTTCCACAGTATTTTCACAGAAGTCTGCCAGTTGGAGACTCCCTGTGTCAAGATTTTGGCTCTCTTCATTTGGAGAACAGTGAAAGTACACTCAAAGCAAGCACAGAAAAAGGTAGGTTTTTCACAGCTGTCCAGGCTATTCATGAAGAAAACTGTCTAAATTCAATCTAAATAAAGCGCTGCTGGCAGAGAAGGAAAGTAATAAATTTAATCATTTCCACCTGCTGTCAGAATCAGTCTTCTTCCAGTCCCACCCCAAAAAATGTTTATGTCTGCCTTCTCTTATTAACTAGATTTTTGACTACCACTCAGCTGTGGACAGTCCTGATATCTAACTGGTACCACAGTACCTACATTTGTCATCTGTGAATATACTGTCTCTATGCTCGTAGCAGTGTTTGCTGAAAAGATATTTTTGTGAGCTGATGTGTTTAAATGTTCTGTCAGGTTTAGTTTAAGAGCCAGCCTGACAAACACCCATTCAAAGCTCAATGCTTCATTCTTCTTCATCAATGGGAAGAGATGCTGCATCTTGATGGGGTGATATATCCCAAGACAGGTTATATATCCCAACAGCAGGCGTGACCTGAATCCCATTCCAAGGGAGCACTTTGTGATTCCTTGGGTTACGAAGGACTGCATGACGATAGGCTGAACATGTGAATAGCTGGGTAAAGAACAAGATGTTAATTTGCAACTGAAATATAAAGTGCTATTTCCTCACGCTGTCTATAACTGATGATCTACCTATAACCTTTCCAGATTTACTAATGGACTAGACAGTCCTCTTGCATTTCCAGTAAAATTCATAAATATCTGCAATCTACAACAAACTATTCTAACTGCTGATATGAAATGACAGGGAGAGAAAGGGGTGGTGTGGCACTGAAGCCTGAATGTGATGCAAATTTGAGGTCACGGTATCATGTGTTTGAGACCTGTCATTAAACTGAAATACAAGTGAAGCTGTCACAGCGATGCAGTGACAGTAGAGTTCAGCACGCTGATGAAGTGACTAAAATCCAGAATGACTGCAAAGCCAAGGGAAAAAAAGCTGTTTTTTTCTGTACCCTGTGTACATAAATAGGAAAGATTTGGTTCTGGTGTCCTATGAGCCCACTCTCTCTGAGATGTCAGTCTAAAGCAACGACTGACCTGTGCTATATTTATAGAGTGGCAGAACACATTGACTTTTCAAGCGAAATGTATCCTTGGATATTTCTATTGCTTCAGTGGAGCTGACTGTGTTTTCACAAGAGAGCAATGTACATTTTCTAGTCACAGCAAACTAGCTTGTGCTTTTCCTTTGACAGATATCAAAGCTCCCATTGCCTCAGGAGAGGTAACAATCTGTAGATTTAGCTAGCTATACCGATTTGTAAGACGTGTGGTTAATAACAGGTTCTCAATTTTAAAAAGAGCTGTTTTCACACCTACAGAAATCCGAGTGATCCCAAAGTGATTTGCTGGCATCAATCTAATCCCACAACCCACCCACATGGCTGGACACCAGTGTACCAGCAAAGCAAAGCAACAAAACGAATGGCTTTGAAAGATCATACATAAATAAAACATCTACCGACTCTACAACTTTTATACCTGACCTATCACCTTACTACTTTTTGGATCAATCTGATTGGTATTTTTGGGTGGAGCGCAGCGTGGAATATTTGCTTTAAGTAGCCAGACAAAGGGCTGCCCCACATTTCCAGACCAAGTTCCCAGCAAAGCACAGCAAGTCCGATGTTCCAGGAGCACCAGAGTGGCTGCCCATGCACTGCAGAGTCACTCTGCACACGTACAACATGCCCAGGGCTGACACCAGAAGGTGCAAAAGCTTATTGTTTCAGTGCAAATTAGTAATACAATATCATATAGACATTAGTTATACAACATACAGACATCAGTTATACAACATACAGACATTAGGAGGTGTTGACCTGTTATTCACACTGCGTGGTGTGGAAGCACGTAATTCTCCCCAGGAAGACTACCAAGAAGTCCAGACACAACTATGAGAAACAGCATTTTTTGAATTTTGGATATTAGCAAAAATTAGCATGGCTGAATCATCTACAGGTCTTGAGCCACGAGAGCAAACAGTGCACTCCTGAGAGGGCAGGCAAATTTCTGGCTGCTCCAAAAAGCTCAGGAATTACAGTTTCCATGTAAAGCAAGTGAGATCTTGGTTTCTAAATACCTTGGATCATGAATCTGATCTTCTTCCAAATTCTCCATGGAAAGGTTGGGTTTTGGTTTTAGGCGTTAGAAACAAATGCCAAGGCCAACCAATGAGCTAAGAAGAGGCTTTTATGTCTGTGTTATGTTTCTGAACAAGCCCCAACCATTTAAAGTTAGTCATTCACATTTGAATTACTGCATCATCCATTGCTTTACATTGCAGTATTTAAAGCCAGGTTTTCAGCGTCACTTAAAGATTGTCCAAAGCTGAGGGAGACTATGAAGCATGAAGGACCTAGTAGGAGCTTCCACAGTGTGGGGTGGGTTTCATACTGCCCCTCTATCTAATGCTGCTTAACATTTCTGGGCTGCTAAAAGCTAGGCAGCATCCAAATAAGCTTCAGGGAATTGGCAAGGCTCCGGGGCCCTGAAAATAATGACCGTTTTCACTGGAAACATTTATGATGTTGGAAGGAAGATTCCCCCACGTTCCTTAACTTGCACTGAGATCCTGTAGGCTTGTCCTCCCTCCACCTGGGGAGCAGACACAAAGAGGCTATGGCACTGCTCTACCTCCAGAACCCCCTTCCACCAACATCTCTTTTCAGTTTAACTTGAAAAGATAAGAGCAATTTAATCTTTCCTGCCTTCGACTTGAAGGTTTTGTTCTAAATGTATTTTGACAGCAGAAATAAAGACAAAGTTTTAATAGAACTAACTGAACCACAAACTGAATTATGTATTTCCATTTCAGGAGACAATCTCACTGCTAATAACATCACTCTCCTTCCAAAAGCATGCATGACAGAATTCAAAGCATTTCTCTGTTCCTTCCCGGTGTTTTGTATCTGGCAGTAGCTATGCAGCACACAGAGCTCCCTCTTACACGTGTATGTGTCATGTGTCTCACTCGCTTTGTCCAGGAGTCGGGGTGGGACCATCTGAATTGCTGAACCACTCTGTCTGGAAAATTTGTATGCTAGCGGATAAAAATGCAGACTGAACCCTGGCAGTGTCGCTGCTTTGGATCTCTGCCTAGAACTTGTATTTCTTCATATTCGGTGTTCTCTGGAAACATGCAGCAGCTGCAGGCTTCCTGTAGGACCCCCACACCAACAATCTTCCCCTAGAATGGAAGCACATGGCAAGGCAGCATCTAAACTGTATTGACAGCCTGCAGCACCTTAATTTTCCAACACTGGATCTTTATTTGGTCCCCGTCTTACAGAAACGGCTGCAGTCACCAAGCAGCTTACTAAACCCAGGTCAAACCCTGAATAGACACCTTGCTCACAGATTTGTTCTTAATTAGCCAAACATCCACTGAAATCACCAAAAGTGCCAGTAAAACGAAGGCAAAATTTATTTTGTGACCACAAGGAAGGAGATTGAAAGAATTTACATCAGCTGCTAAACATATGCTCTAATGGCCACCACTGGATTACTAGTAGTGACCTAGATGTAAAAAGCTTTGATCTTCTTACTCCTGGGTTATTATCCAGTTTCTAGATCTCTTAAGGTCAATTAGAGTGAACAAAAATTAGGATGGGTGAAAATTGTGTGTGATATGAGAGAGGACCGTGGATTAGCAATCCCCCGGCAGTTCACAGAATACAGAAGGCAGGCACCAGCGAACAAGCAATCCAGAAACCAGCATTACATTTCAAAGAAATCTAGGGGTGAAGAGCTTGAGGTAATGAGATACAAAGTCTTTCACATGTAGGTCACCAGTTTTAATCCAGCTATGGTCATAGCAAACTCTGGTCATTAGTATCTGACAGCTGTCTGGCAGTGACTAGAATGAGATGGTGGTCCCGGTTTAATTGCTAGTGGTATCTGCAAAAAAAAGCATATCAACAGAACTGTAATGCCGTTAAAAATCTAGGCAGGAAGGTCAAGGACTGACTGAGCATTGAGAGAGGACCTCTACCCCCTACTGAAAAGCTTCATTTTCTATTAGTGTCAGCTTGAGATATCTCAAGGGTAATAAATCTTTGTGAGGGAACAGAGGATAAAGAAAGAAAAAACAGTTCAAAGAGAGCTGTGGAAACTCTGCTGCCTTGAACCCAGATCAAGGGCCAGATCCCCAGCTGGTGCTTCCACCGAAGTGCTAGCGCTGCACCAGTTCACACTGGCCCAGGGCTTCTCCCTGGTATTTTCAACAAGAGCAGCACAGAAGCCAGGACCAGCAGATGGGAGGGCAGACACATGGAGCCATGGAGCCGGGGAAGGAAGGCAGAGTGCAGACCAAGGCCACAAAAAAAGAGACTGAGAGGGAAGAAGGAGCTCTGAACAAGCTTAGAGGATGACAACACAGAAGATGACCTTAGCATGGGTCTTTCCCTACATGGGGCTCCCTGGTTTTCACATCTTGGTCCAGCAAAGAGTTTATTATGTACACTGTTGGTCCCACTGCTCTCTCTGAGGTGGGTCACAGCAAACGCCATGGACTGCAGGAATGGCACACATGGCCATGTCTCACTGACCCACACGCCAAAAAAGCAGTCATTCTTTCAGTTTTTTAAGGTGTTCCCTTTTAAAACCACTTGCTTTTGGAACAGTGTAAGTGACACGCAAGAGTCACATTTCCAAATGTTTTGCATTCAACATTTTCTTATAAAGAACACTGCTCTTCCATATTGTATTTTAGACTTGTGCAAGTTTCATACTGACATTCAAGTAGCCTCTCCAGCTGTTAAACATGGACAACAGAATTTGATTCTTTCTTCTTTGAATACTTTCCTTAAGTAAACAAATAAAAGATACCGAAATGTACTGAGATAGAACAGCCCCCGGTGAGAGTTTTCCCAGTTTCCAGGATAATTCTGGTTAGTACTTTCCTGCCAGCTGTCCCTCAAGCTGGAAGGTAACCACTAGATGGTGGTGGTGTATACCACACTCGAGCACCTGACACTATTAGCTTGCCTTTCTCAGAAACCGCAAGGCAGGAGAAACATTTCAGCCCACTGTAGAGACCGCCACTGTGGTGTAAGTCAAACAATACCCTTGGTCCCTCCCAAGCAAGAGCCAAGTGCTTTAACTTGCTACAGGCTGCTCTGTCACAAAAGTGGCATAACAGAAAGTCTTAATACTTTGGAAAAATGTCCTGCCCAGTGTGATACACTGAGCGCCGCAGGACATTGACGAAAACAAAAATGAGGAATTCAGGAGTTTCTCTAGACTTCATTTAAAATAATTGCATTCTGCCCCATCATGCTACAGCTGCCTTTCTTGAATTTTGCTCCATAATTGGCAGTGGAAACCGTTGCTTTCTCTCTTATGGAATTTACATGTTCTGCTGCTCTTCCTTCAAGCAATGTAATTAAAGGAACCTGCTTAGCATAATTAATTTGCAAACCAGTTGGATGAAATGGGATTGTATCCCAAAGGCTTTTTCAGCATTAAGTGAAACTACTTCTTCAAGCATACTGTAATCTAGAGTCTCCTGTTTATCAATTTCTAGCATTTTGCATTTTAAAAGCTCTTCATTTTGAAAGGTGCTACAATTGGCAGCCCAGCTCTGAGCTGTGCTGCTGATGCAGACCTAGATGATACAGCTCATTCTGCAAACCATGTTCCCCAGAGTATCCAGCCTCTGAGCAGAGGGAAGCTGCGTAGTCAAGAGCTCTTCCACGTTGAAGAGTTTTTGCTGCAATCAACTTACCTTCCTCAAAAATCCTCACCCTGAACTTATCTGAAACAACAACATGGTGTTTGAAATGTTAAAGGAATATTACAGTCTGTCCTGCACAGCCTACCAGAGGAATGCTGTGGGAATAGGGAAGGAGGAACACCTTCCCACTGGGAGCAGCTGGGACCTTCGCTCCTGGGCGATCCCTTGGACCAGCTATGGTTGTCCCCTGCTGAAAGCAGTTCTCCCCACTGCACCCAGACCTGGCATTATCGCTCCCTCACATTTAGGCTGTCCGTCGGGGCAAGAACACAGCGAGGGACCCTTTACTGCATCACCCTCACTGGCAACTGCTCCACCTGAGCAGATGAGACATAGCCCACAGCAGCCGGCACGAAGAGCACCCACAGCACCCTCCTGCTGCAAAGGCATGCACAGACCCCCAGCCCTTCTGAGTGCTCCCCACAATTAACAGTCTACTAACTGTGGCATTCACTCTTAGCTTCATTATTTGCTTATATTTTTAACTGACAACCTGTCCCCTTCGGTCTGCAATGGAGAGATTTCAGATTTCTTGAGCTCCCTTCCATGACAAACTCATTTCCAAAGAGTGATAATAAATCAATCATTTACGGCATTAACAGCTTAGCTCTAGAGACTTTTAATTTCAATACAAACACCACTAGCTGATAACAGCAGGCAAATGGAAAGCCCTACCCCCCAAACCTCATTTAAAAATGATCATCCCAGATTAAAAAGAAAGAAGATTATTTTAATCATCTAACCCGAGAAAAGATCATTTGGGTTAGTTTTACAAAGATGGGAGTACATTTATGACATGATACTGATGGACAAGTGATCCAGAAAACATAGCCCAGTCTCCTTTGTCGTGTCTTTCAACCACTTGAATTTACATGGGGACTTACTGACTTGATGTCTGGCATTCCAAGGATAGTGATTATTCTGTACTAAAAGACTGCTGTGTTATAGTGAAGCACCTATTAAACAAGGCTATAATGCAAACAAAAGTCATTTAGCAAGGTCATGGCTTCTAATGATTGTATGATATTGCCTGCCAATATTATTTCTATTTAAGCCTGAGTTATATTGCTTTTATAAATGGTTCTTTTCTAATACAGCTGCAGAGTTCATCAGGTAGTGAACCGGGTGATGCTGCTCAAGGTATCACTGATGGGGAACACTTGGGGCTGAAGTCACCAGATTCCATCTGTTGATTCATGACTGGATGGAATGACTACATCTGATGCTGTCTGGGGCACTGAACTGTTCACTCCTTGAAAATGAGACATGAACCACAGATAAATGTCAATCTAACAATGCTGCTAAAATGTGGCAGCATTTGAGCAAATTCAGTTATCAAAAAGAGCTAGTACCTATATTAATGAATTCCTCTTACACACACACACAATCACTGTAGCACATTAGTGGAGCGTTAAGGGATACATCACAAGTAAAATCTATAAAAATAGTCTGCAATGCATACCCGAAGCCTTGATTTACAAACTTACGACAGGGAGATTTAGCAAAATCTGCATGCCAGTCTATTAATTACAATCTACTAGGTTTTAAACAATAAATGTAAAATCAGAATGATAAGACAAAAATAATGTAATACATTTTTATCTTAAATTATTAAGAGAATGGGAGAGAAACAAGAACTTGATTGCTTCCACAGGCCTCATAATCTTAATGAGTTAATATCAAATACTTTATTAAACTCTTAATAATTGAGTTTCATTATTAAGTACGATATTGAACAAGCTATTAAACTTGTTAAACGGGGGACAGATAACCTCCTGAGAAGCAGACTTGGAGGAAGTCATCATTGCATGCACACAACTGAGTGCCCACGTGAGTTTTCTGATATCTAAGAAGGTTTCAGTGCACGTTGGTGTCCTTCCTCCATGAGAGTGGAGGAATCGGTGGAGGAATCATCAATCAGCCTGACTGGCCTCATGTGGATATTTGTTATATAAAACTTGTAAGAATTCTTTGGACATAGAATTTTAAGAATTCCTGGACATAGATTCAAAATTCATTAGGGGAAGTAAGAAACACAGAGGCAAATGTGCACACAGCTCAATCACATCATCTTTATTTCCTTAAGAATGGAGACAGCAAATATTGTCCAGACAGACATAAAATGACAGACTAACTCTAGGACCAACCAGTGACCTCAGACAGAAGCTCTGACACAGGACAGACCAGTGCTGCTCCCCTTTCTTCAGCATAACGTAGAAGAGATTGAGGGAGACTGACAAAGACGCATTAACACCAGATGTTAAGGGGACCTTACTGGGAGTGTGGAAAACTAAATTTAAATCCCCGCAAGTAGGGGATTTTAGTCCCCCAGTAGACTTTAGGCACCACACTGGGTGCTACAAAGGAGGCAGAAACACTACTTTTGTGGCTTGAATTTCCTCTGGGAATCAAGAACTGAGAGACACAACTGTCTTCAGCCCAGGTCAGGGTCTGCAAGGATTCCTGCGGAAACGGGTCTTAACCTAAAAGTCCCTCATGGACATTTCTCACTGGAAAAGCAGCTCTCCCCTTAAAATACTGGCTCAGGTGTCTCAGCTCGCCCTACCCACTGAGTGGGCACCTAGACAATTAAAAAAGAAAAACTAATTCCTGTTGAATCTGTCTGGTTAGGTCAATTCTACATTTTTTGTTGCTTTAACATTTATATTACACTGGTACACCCAGGATGTCTTGTGCACATGGCATTTGCATAAATCTCCAACGGCACTTTCCTCCTATGCAGACTGTTCATGTTACTTTTTCCACATCAGAGCACTCCCAAGCAATTGGCAGCTCTTGCTGGGGAGGTGCTTTATCTCCAGTGCTTCAGCACCTGGATTTCACTTCTGCAGCCAGAGTATAGCACTGGGATGTTTACGACATAGCACAGAATCACGTATCCCATGTATCTCTTGTCCAAGGCAGATAAAGTATGGTTTTCTCACAAGTTAGCACAGAGAAAAAGAGATCAAACCCAAGCAAACCCACTGCAATAAATGCAACCCTGACTAGTAAAAAATAAGGCTTGCCGTGTTGAACAGCCACTGCTCCCAGAGTTTATTGATTACAGACATCACATGTTGAGTCCTCCACTAGCAACAGAAGGCGAAATAACAACCACATGTTCTTGGTTACACAACATTGTGGAGGGATAGCTCACTCACACCAGTAAGCCTTCTTGCCGGAAAAGTGCTTTCATACACAAAAGAAGATGTCTTTCAAAGATTAAGGCAATGAGAGGAAGACGTCCTCAATGAGTTCAAATATTGCTTCACAAGACCAGCCAGTGATATATTTCATTTTAATTTAGTGATGGGTAGTTCTGCAGAGGAATTAAAGATTGTTTTGACAGCTGACTGAAATCATCACAGCTATTGGACTCTTTTTTCCTTTTATCTGTCCGTTACCAGAACCATCCATCTGACTATGGCTTCTCCCTCTATTAGTAGACTGTTCCTATTTTACCAGTAAACTATTTTAGTAGCAAACTGTTCCTATTTTATCTGCAAGAGTAACAGCATTGCCAGCTTCGCAGCACTGTTTCTTACTCCTTCAACACAGGATAGCAATTTGCAAGGACACTTTTGGCTGATGGCTTGAAGAGACCAGGAATAAAGACTACCTACTTTTTCTGGATCTGCCCTGCAGTCCCAGCTTCAAAAGCTGCTGGTTCAGGAGTGATAACATAATCCCTGTCCCCCGGGGAGTCCCAGCTGGGGTCACTGCGAGCACAGCTGCCAGCACAACCACTGGCAAACCCAACTCCCTGCTGTCAGAGCAGGTGCAGTAGAGGCTCTGCTCTCATCCAAAATCAGTGAGATTAAGGGGTGCACTCTCTTGGGTAGTTAACCTGGGGACACAATTCCTCCATTCTCCACTTCAACAGAGCTACTGAAAGTGGTTGCCTTAACTGATGGCATCCAGATGTGGTTTTTATAGAATCGCAATATCATTTAGGTTGGAAAAGACCCTGAAGATCATGAAGTCCAACTGTAAACACTGCCAAGTCCACCACTAAACCGTGTCCGTAAGCACCACTTCTACACATCTTTTTGGCTGTTTTTTTTTTGTTTTGCTTTGTTTTACTTACAAGTGTTTTATTTATGACCCATGATGCTATTTAGTCTTTGTCTTATCTTGTATTTCAACTTCTTCCTGGGTACATTAGCTCAAATTCTTTCAGTTAAGCTAAAACACATGAGCCCAGGTGAGATCTTTAATGGAAGTGCTGGCACAAGAAGTAATCAAATTATTTTGAGGTTTATTTTTCTTCCCATGGCTTTTCTCCACTGGTGCCAATGACACAATCTCTTTATTCCAAGCACTTCAGGTTGGCGCCTCCAGGCACTGCTATTCAAGGAGTAATAAGATTCCTCTTTATGAATCATAATACACATGAGGAAAGAAAAAGGTAGCCATACTCTGCGAGATATCAATTACTGCTCTGAGAATAGCAGTAAGACTTTCAAATGAGATAACCATTGCTTCTCCTTACAGCTTTAAATATACTCCCACAAGAAAAGACAGTTAAGGCTGAGAATACACTGCCCTTTAAACCAGTATTAACATACTATATTCAACAAAAATAATAAAGCATTGTGAGACACAGGAATCCAGAAAATCCAGAAAATAAAGACCCAACATGGATATTAAAGAGAGCAGTTGCAAAGGCCCTTGGGGTTATCCAAGGGATACTTGTTTCCCAGAGGTCCTCTGTAGTCAACAGAGAGTGACAGGTTTCACATAGGGTCAAATCAGAGAGCTTAAATGAGATCCTTGTTCTGGGTGGTCGTGGGGAGGAGTCTATCTCTTTTCTGTAACTGTAAAGACATCTAGGGGACACTCATCTCTCATTTGGTGAAGGGCTTTGTCAAATTCTTTGGAAAGTCAAGTAAATGGTATCAACCAGATTACCTCGATAGACATGGCCACCTTACCCCTTTGGATGTGGCTTGGTGAGGAAGGAATACATCGCGTTGATTCTTCCCCAGCAGACTGTAAATACATAAATCCCAACTTTTTAAATTGCAGACTTCATACTAGTGATGCTGACAGGGGAAATATAGCTAAACTGGACATAGTTACCTGAGTGCTGAAGAAAAAAAATATCTGTGTTCAGTTAGAATGAACCATTGATTTAATCTGTATGTCATTTTTTCCATGTCACTTGCCAGTATGTTTTATAAATACAGTGCAGTTTTATTACAGAAAGATATACCAGCCCTAAATTTTTTAAATTATGCTACAAATTCAGTTGTTCTATTCTTGTTTTCCACAGCCATAAATCTGTTAGTATCGTTCTTTTTCTGCACAGTATTTTGTTTCATTGTTTTTCACAGCCTAAATATTTTGCCCCAAATGTCACAACAATTTTGTTGCCTTGTTTCAACAGTTTTGTTAGTAAAACAGTGTGTACCAAAGTACAAGCAATACACGTGAAAAAGCTTTGTTTCTTACAACTCTAGTGTTAAGGGATTACATGTACAGACATCATTTCTAAGCAAACCAAGAGAACTAAACAAAGTATTAGGAATTTACTGCATAAATTGCCTGACTAAAATGACATTTTATGATGTTGTATTCTCATCAGACTGTCTCTTCTGAAGAAGAGTAACCATTTTGTAGGAAACTTCTCTTAAATCCTTTAATAAAGACAGTTAAATGCTTTACTTGGCTCATAGTGTTATTCTAAAGGAAGGAATGCCTTAAAGAATTATAAAATGCCTTCAAAGGCAGGGAAAAATATGAACAAACTTTGGGGAAAAATAGAGAACTTCTGCTTCTGTTGCACATGACGAAGATCTGACATTTTCTGTCCAAACATTTTGAACTTACTTGCTCATTGACAGTGTTCTCTGTCCTACAAAAATTTATCTTCCCACTGTTAACACCATGCTAACGCTGCTGCAAAATTCATTTACCTCTCCTGTCACTTCAACCTGCAACCTTCACAGTACCTCCTTCTTCACAGTACCAAGGCACAAATGTGGACCAGCTCTTCACTTCAAGCACTGATGTTGCCTGTAACAACCTACAGTTTTGGAGCAAGCAGCATTACACCTTCTTCCAGTGCACACCCGCTACAGGGTATTTGCTCCTCTTCAAAATGTCTTTTTGAAATCTGTGTGGCTACCCAAGGGTTGACAATGGTCAGCTGGCATTTGGGTTGTGACTTCTGGGACTCTTGGTATTGCTTCATATTCAACTTTATTCTTGTGGTCCATTTGCCACTATCCACCACCTCTTCCCTAAATGCAGACTATAAGGTCTGCAGGGTGAAGACCATCTTTATGCCTTGTGTTGGTACACCACCATTCACCATGCACCCTTAGACTTAAACACTAATGGGATTAACTGCACCGGGATTTCTAACATCCAAACCATTTCTTAGAAGCAGTCCCACCCTGTCAAGCCAAAGGCATGAGACCAAAAACACTAATGGAAAAGCAAGTCAATCAAGTCTTTGAAAAGCACTTGAGACTGACTCATTTCTTATCCAAATATAAACACATATGTCTTTAAAAGAGGAAGCAAACCCACTATACAAAATACTACGAATCAAACTTGGTCTATTTAGGAATATTATATGCATTCAATTAAGTTTTATGCTTCATGTTCTCCCTACTCCTTGCTCTCTTTATCTAAAATTGCACGTAGACCTAACACTTTGTGGTAAGATTTGGCAAAGCAAAACCAATCTGACAACAGTTTGTTTTCGAGAACAAATCACATAAATATAAGAAATTGATTTACTCTCTAAATTTTCCCTAACACATTATATTACCTTTATTTACATGTTTCTAGAATGGAATTGTATTCCTCTTATACCTTCACATTTCTACATATTTCCAAAAAACACATGCTTCACTTGTTATTTTAAGTATATTACACATTTATATTTCTATCCAACCTTTTTACAGAGCTGGGATTTAAATCCAAGCTTTGGCAGGTAACTCAGCCCTGTTGCTTAGCAGCAGCTGAGACACATGTAAATGCAATAATGGAAATTCTCGCGGTTACAAAAGTGGAAAGCTCTTGCCTGCTAAAAGCGGATGTTTATAAATCGGCTGGAAGCAGAGTAAGTGGCAATATTAGATTAGAAAAATTCTTTCCAAACATAATACAGTCTTGAATATAAAGCCAACCAGCCTGACACAACCTAAATAATAGAGAGACTGAGGTTAAAAAACCAGGAGTCAATATTTAATTATGATTGTTTTTATGTATTGATCACTCTAGTATTTTAACCATCATATGATTACCACTATAACAGACCACACTCCATTTCATTTAATGGGTGAAATAATGGATTCACAAAAGTCAACTGCGAAACTTTTGCTGTCTTTATAGAACTAGGAATTCATATTATCTCTAATTCTTTCATTAAAACTTATTTTTAAAAGCACTGATCCAAGTGTCCATGTGAATCCAAAGCCAACTGCTTAGCACTCCATCTCTGCTCAAGAAAATACCTGGTTTAATCTGTATTTGACAGCTCCATATGATCACAGAAACATCTAGATTACAACTGAAGCTTCTTAATTCATCAGCAAGAAGGAACCTAAAATGGTCTCCGAACTGAACGAACGGACTTGATCATGACCTAGGTCAAGGATGAGGACTGTCCCTTCCTACATGTGCATAAGTATCTTCTGCATTACTGGTGTGTAACATCCTGGAGGGCTATGCCCACCCATGCTCATCTTTCCAGACTTAATTCTTTCCACATGTAGGATGTAATTTAGCTTGGGCATCTAAAAGTCAATCATCTAAGTCTAAAAGACAGCTATGAAGCTTGAGAATCCCTTTATAGTGAATGGAAAATGGCATGTCCATAGTGTCATCAATTTATTCCAAAAAATAAATGTTTAAGGTCAGATTAATTCCTTTGAGAACTCTCCTTCAGCCCATTAGCTATTAAAGAAACGAAGGCAGTTTTGTATAAGGCAGACAAAATGAATAATCCTCTGGAAATGCCTCTCTCTTTCCATTGACGCTAGTGGAGCCTAAATGACAAACTAGCCTTCAGATGATAAAATTAATCCTAACCCTTACATCTGTGCTGAAACTCAATGGCAGGGATGTGGGTGACTACATAAGCAATGATCTAGTGGACGATGTCCCGGATTTTAACTCACAAGCTCTGAGTACTATTCCCAGAGGTGCTATTAATCTCCCGAAAATTAACTTAAGTCCATTTCCACCTCTAACCCATACTGATTCTTACAGTCTGTAAAGGAGTTCTTCTGATACTTAGATCTTGTTTGGGACTCCTTTGACCTAGATATAATTTAAACCATCATATTTTAGTCTACAGTGCCACATTCCCTGAGCTCTAACTCCATTTGTTGTTTATACATTGCAGATTTACACACTGCACAAGGATTTTTTCCCACTGAACTCTGTTCATCAGAAAGGAAGAAATAACGGATTTTCCTACTCTGAACACTTGACAGAAGGTTTTATTTATTCCAATTTAACATCTTTTATTTGTGATTTTTTTCTTCCTTCTAAATATGATGGTTTGTCAGCTTGTGTCACTCATTCTCTATTCACTTCCATCAGCTGTATCTCTGGTTCCCATGAGAACACTTCAATTTTGTTGCAAGGCCCAGAAATATGATAATCAACAAATACTTCTAGGTCAAATCCATTGTCACAGTGTCAGCATGTTCATGAGAAATACTGATGCAATTAAACACTGATTTGCCACTCCAACTACCAGCAAGATAGATATAAAATAGAGTTTGGTTTATATAGATCTTTTAAATTGTCCCCCTTTAAGAATCTTGTGAAAGATAATCAGTTATACTGAAGAACCAAACGAGGAAAAATGCTTAATACTTTTATGGTGTTTTGCATTTTACTGCTGTACAAACATTAACTAATTAAGCCTCACAATACCCAAGTGAGGAATGGAAGGAAGCATTATTATGGTTATATAGTATAATTATACTGTATCATTTAGAATTTCCTGGCTTGTAGTAATTTGAAGTAATTATTATAATTACAATAAAACTAATAAAAAGTCAGAAACAGCCTTTTTTTTGAGTAAGAATGTATTTTGAGCTAAGCAAAGAGTTTACAAATGCCTAAAAGCACACTTATTCTTCGTGTATCTCAGCTTTTATTTTCCCTTTGTCCATCTGAGTCCACAGGACTTGATCTTGCTTCCAGCAAAAGGGAAGAAAACCTTGCCAATGACCACAGTGTGTCCTTGATTTTAACAACAATAAAATAAAATAACTGTGTGAAGTGAGTTAATCTCTGTGATTTTTACTATTTGCTAAGAAACCATTATCAGATCTTGATATAAAACATTCTTATATGTTCCAAACAACATTATAAAGTCTCTATGATATCTTGTAATTAGGATTAATTTTTAATTTATTATATAAAATTGTTTTTCTCTCAAATACCTCTCACCAGTGTCTGGATTCCTATTCCCAATTTTAGCCATCTAACAGCTTGCTGGTACCCTTTAGATACAGGTAGACAGGTTCCTTCAGAGAATGGTTTCTGCCATCTCTGTCATACGTCTGTTTTGTAACAAGATGATCTACCCACTGGAGATGCCTTTGCTCTCTAGTAATAACATAGGTTTCTCCTGCAATACTGGAATGTTCAAAGTCTATGGGGACAAAATCCATTTTAGTAACTATAGAAAAGTGTCATAAAACATTTGAACTTTCAATTGGCTCCATCATAACAGCCAGTCACTGCAAATTCTCAGACATTAACCACAGCTGGATCAGTCTTTGGGAGAAACTTTCTTATAAGGTTGTAATCAACTGAATGGTAATTTGGAAAAGGTTCTCAGGCAGTTTCTTTTAGCTGGAAGCAAAACAGTTGTGATAATTTCTTTCTTCTTTTTCAATTATGTAGTATAGACTCTAGTTATGTTTGTACAGTGGGTCCAGCAGAAGAGAAGAAAGAGAAGTAGTCTAATGAACCCAAAATACACACAATACTGTTTTGTTGACAGCTGCTGGAGAAAGAAACAAAGTAGTAAAAAGGTCTGATAATATCAAGCAGGTCAGGTGAAGATTAATAGGGAGATTAATGTTCCTAACTTGCAATCCAGAAACCAACCAGAGCACTACTTGATGTTCTAGGTTGCCACCTACTACCTGCACACCCCAGGCATGGCTACACACGGTGCTGAGTTCATCTGCCTATTAGAAAAGGAAGTCACCATCAAATGCCATCAACAGTGGTTTTCCATAATCTAACTCCTTTTCTGCAGCAAGTTGCCAGTACAGTCCTTGTGCTAGTTGTAGACAGTATTTTAACTGTACTTGCCTGATGACACTAGAAAGACCATCTGGCTAAACAGATGTGGTAATCTGATTTGTTTGGCCAATGAACTGAAAAAACACACAATGGCATGAATGGGAGTTCCCAGGAGTGCCCTGTCCAGCATCTTCTCTTGTGCACTTCTAGATACTATATTTGTCATTTCAGGATGAGCTTGGCAACAGATTATTTGCTTGTAGAAGTTACCAAGAGAGAAGGGATTTCCATATGAAAGACAAAAGAGGTGAACACATTCTCATCACAAAAAAAAAATAGTCTAAAGGCCATCTGTTATTCTCTGCAGAGTATATCATATGTTATAAAACAAGAAACTGGTAAAATGCAATCCAAGTCTTGATTCCACAGAAGGTGTCAAATCTCCCATGGATTTGAACAGGACCATTGGCTATTCAGTCTGGTCATTTATAACCTTATTTAAAGACTGCAGTACAGTTCTTCTCAGAACCATGTATTTTATTACAGGTTTATAACCTTAAGCATGGAATGGATTGTCTAGATAATGTCCCCTTGCCAATACTCTCTTCATCATCTGTCTTAAGGTTTAAAACCCTTAGGGTTATAAAAATATGTGTAATTTTATATCTTCCAAGGTTTACCACGAGTTTACATTCATCCAGCCACAATTTCTTCATTTTTTAATTTCCTTTAATTTCTCAAACCTGTACTGTTTGATACCACCACCATTCATATATTCATATATTTGGCGTTACTGCCAAAAAAATTTTAAAAATAAAAATAACACAGAGAAAAAAACCCCAAACCTCTGACATCTTAAATTAGAAAAGTATATGTTCAAAGGTTAAAATGAAGGCATTTCAAAAATATTTCTGAAGACATTTCATTTTAGTTCAGGTAAAAGATTGTGGATAATTCTATTTCTTAAAGTGCTTCTCAGCTCCATTAACAATGAGTAACAAACACTCAGCTATGCCCACTCATTTTGCTTTGCTGTGTAGAATCTTGTCAGAGCTTGTAGACTCATGTTTTAGAAAAGTTGTCAGCTACAAAGTCCTCCTTTGCATAAAGGATTGGATGGCTTTCTGATGCTGAAACAAATTAAAATAAAACGACCAAGCCCACATCATAGGCTGAATGAGCACAACCAACAGCAAGCTTCTCATTACACAGAAGTCACAGCATCCCTTGCCCAGCAAGGCAGAAACCTGAAAGCTGGAGAAGAAAAGGACAATGCTGCACATATCACATCAGGCTTCACCATTCATCTAGGCAGTGCCCTAGGAAAGAGGGAGTGGAGCTAGCTGAGAAGCAAAGCAGAGCACATTATGGTTAAGAAAAAGAAGGGGGTGTAGCTCAAGACTCTGCCTGCCTTATAGCAAGGATTGTGCAGAACCTTGGAGATGCCAAAGTTCCATCTTCTGGCCCACTCCAGGAAGAAGGAGGACACTTTGCTCCTTGGGGAAAAAAACTTTTGCTTTCTTCTTATATTGCATTCTGTGAATTTACCCAGTGACAGCAAGAATTGAGGCCCTTATACAATAAATGAGTTTTAACAATTCAAAAAGTGCATTTTCAGTCCATCACGGATTACACTAAAGAACTATTCTTACTTTGGTCAAACTCTTACCTGCCACCATAATGCTTCCACTTCACCATACGTGTGACTTGTGCACTGTTACAGCTCTCTTTTGTTATACAGTAAAATTATCTACACAGTAACTAGGGCTTGCACTTCTCATAAAGACTTTTTTTTTCCCCTTGTTGTTCTTTTGGCTCCAAGACACGCATTCTTGTTTGCACAGTAACATGACTTCAGCTGTCCCTTGACCCAGCTATTACACCAACGTGCTGACAGTAGAGATCCTGGGAGAGACTTCTTCAACCAGCAATCTATGTGAACTCACTCACACCACACATAGACAGGACTCTCATGGAATTTTTATACCATTCCAGGCTTTTACTTTACATAAAAAGGAAGGAGAAAAGGTAAAAAAGGGTTCTTGCCCACTGCTGTACTTTGCAGCGACATGGGACATCTCATACAGTGGTCCTCTTAAGACTATGTACTTGCTTTCATAGCATTGTATGCAGAACAATATTTCTATGAATCTGGAAACTTAAATATAGCCCAAAGTATTCTGGCAATACGTGAAATGCAC
>KZ507386.1:43519-59262 GCA_002844005.1 Limosa lapponica baueri
TAAGCTTTAAAGAGTTGTTCTAGACTTTAACCACAGTCTTCTTGCTGACTTTTTAAGAACCACCATATACTCCATATCGGAAAATTTACCTTTCTCAGGCCAAGTGTTATCTGAAGTATTACTTTTATTTTTAAAAACAAACAAACAAACAAAGCAAATTTCATGTATGGACACTATATTTTAAAAAGTCAAATATTGGGAAATAGGACTTCCTAAATGAAGTATTAAGGCCTTTCTTATTCTGCACAAACAAGCAACAGAAGAGACAAGAAGAAAATTAAGTGTACTGTACCACTACTGTGAAGCTGATGCTCAGCTGTACCTTTCTGTGGCTTAAGATATGCATCAAATGGTATGACTGTATTCCTCCAAGAAAACTTTGGGATTTGGTCACCACTAAGCAGCTGGGAACTCAGAGCAGTGGATTACCACCTAAGAGACTTGTGCTAATCGAGAAACCAGGAGAAGTTTAATGTGTGTCTATAATGTTTGCACCAAGTTTACCAACCCACGTTTAATATAAGACACAATGTGCTGAATGAAGATGCTTCATACTGAAATGGAGAAATTGCTCGCTGAGGAGGGATGTGTTTTACTCCCAAATGAAGTTAGGAGTGTTAATGGAGTACAGGGGATGAAACCCGACCTGCCAAAGTGACACCAGCATCAGTGAGAAGGAAAGTGGGAAGCAGTGATGTAGTGGGAGGAGCAAGTCCCTCCTCTCCCACCAGGGCTAAGGCATTTGTGTGGGGGTAGAGAGACTCTGAAGGGAACTGAGGACATCTGCATTTCACCGGGACCACATCCAAAGAGCATCACCTTCCAGCTACCCGTGTTTAGCAGCTGGCTGAAAAGCAGTTGGCTGGAGTTTATTCTGGTGAAAACAGATCCGTGCTAGGGGGCAGGACGTCTCCTGAAGTCATCCACAGTCTTCCTGTGAGGCTTTCACAGCACAATTTCTTGTTTTAATTGGTCCATTCTTAGACAACATTTCAGTTACACAGTTTAATTACATAATTACCTGCACTGACACATATTATAAAATTAGGCACTGTAATTGCTACGTTAATAAACACTAACACAATTAAAAGTGTTCCCGTTATCAAAAAGGTATTTAGAAGAGGGACACAGATCTAGTCAACGTGGACAGAAGAAGTATTGGTAGCTGGAATCTGCGAACATGAAAGCAGATCCAAGGACTGCTCCTTTTAATCAGTTCTTGTGTACTTGGTACTAGCACTAGGGGCAGGAATCACATCGCCAAAACTCAGGTATGTTGGAATAGGGCGTTAACCATTTCCCATCCTGATCAGTTTGACAGGGAGGAGCATATTAGTGAATACCTTTCAAAGAAAGCTGTGAAGAGTGATGAGTATGCAAACAGCTGGGTAATTTCCTAGCAAGGGATAACAGAAATTCTAGAGTATATCCTTCCAAATGAAAGGGGGGACAGGCATGTGGAAATACTTCATATGAAAGCTGCTGACAAGGTCCATATAAAATCTCATTTCAATTAATCACCTAAGAACTTTTAATTCCTTTTTTTTTTAATAGCTTTGTTAGCATTGAAATAATTCCCAAATTACTTCGATGTTCACTTTGGGGTGAACTGTACTGTTAATTTACACTTCTGCTTATACTGCTGTTTCTCTGGACTACAGAGAGAGTTTATTTAAAGATGCACATTCAGTTCTGAGCTATCCATCCAACCAGACAGCCAAACTTCACAACTTCTCATACTGGTGGATTTCACACCAGCCTCCTCTGGGAATGTTTCATATGTATTTCAGCAAAATGGCAAAATATCCTCCAGTGTGAATTTCTTTATGTTGATTACTTTATCTTCCAAACCACATGTTTTTCTCATTTTGTTTTGTTTGTGATTGAATATAAAATTAAGATATCTAGCTAATTCTCATGCGGTAAGTCATCTCAATTCAGCAATCAATAGGTTTGTCAGTGCAAATAGCCTATTCCTATGAGCCTTAATTAAACATGAAAAGATGGAAATTTACTCTCATTGAAGAAAAATAAAGTTGATATCCCAAGGTACTGGAAACGTTCAGACTATGATTAGTAGAAACCTGACTGGAATCTCAACTAATGTCTACGTGATAATGAAAGCTGTATTTAACTTGGTAACTAAGCGAGCTCCCAAATGTCTCCCCATACCACACAACCCTGTAAAAACTCCTGATGTTTCATTACCTGCAGAGCTACAGCTACCCACAGCAGCCTGCACTGCAGTGGTAATAGTGATTTGCCATTTGAAAGGACCACAAGGAGATGGAGCAGGCTGGAATGCAATGCATGGCTGCAAGTGCCACGGTTCAGACTAATCAGGCCCCTTTAATTTTTGGAGTATTCACACCCAGCCACAAGTGACTCACAACTGTCCATTTGGGAAGCTCCGCAAGTGCGTATCACTGAGGTAATTTAATTTTCTGAAGGACTGATGAGCTCCCCGGGAGGAGAGGGGGAGGTGAAGCTGAGGCATGGAGTCAGAGACATCGCATCAGGGTGAGGGGACTCAGCTCCAAGCACCAAGTTCCCATTTATACCTTACAAAACAAGAACACTATTTCCAGCCCTAGGCCTTGTGTGCAAGTGAGATATTAGAAGCAGACTTTGATTCTAGAGGAAAACACTTCTGTGTTTTGAAACAAAATATTTTTCATCATATTATTTACTCCAAAGCTGAAATGAAGTGCCTTGGTATCAAAGGCTCCTTCAGGAACCCTGTAGTACCAAACAGCTTTTTTTTATATTTTAAAGAAACAAAAATGTTTACAGTTCAAGAAATGCGACGATCTAATGTTCCTGAGAGACCTTAGTTCACTTTTTCTCAAGTAACGAAAACACATGCTTACTAGCCTTCAGAAAAAATTTTAGATTTCCAAATCAACGTTACTGAAGACCCAAACATGGGTCACGATTTAACTGTAGAGTGCAGATCACAGTGTAGACCTAGAGTAGCCATTTGATTAATGTCCAGCCAGAAGTGGCACACTAATGTGCATGTATGAACCCAGCAAGTCAAAGAAACCCCATCCCACACCATTCTGCAGGGAAAAAAATCTCACTCTAAAGAAATAAAATCAGGGACATTTATAGTTTGATCCTTTTTATATATTTATAATTTCAACCCTGACCTTGCCAAAGACATCAAGCAAGTGGTTTAACCTTCTTGTGTCTCACCTGTCTATACATAGAACGGAGACTTTATACGCTCCATTCATGGTTATTTTATTTAGACTGTGAAAGAAGGAAATACCTCTGAAAAAAGTACAGTCAGTATCACCACTCCTTCTCTCCACTGCACATCCTCAAGGGTTTTCACCGGTTTCGTGAACACCCTTCCTTGTGATGAGAAGGAAAGCACTGAGGTGGTATGAAGGGAGCTAGGGGATACAAAGTTTCAGGAGAAAAGAACTCACAAACACTTACTTAACTTTTGCAACAGGTTGGGTAAAGCTTGTGAGCCACCAATCAGTCTTGACAACTGCTCTGAGGACTACTTAACTGTTACAACAAAGAGTAGACCTGAACACCATAACACCTACAGGACTTGGCTCTGACAATTTTTTGTTGCTTTTTTTTCTTTTTCTTTGATGTCTTTGATACTTTGTGTAAACAATGGCTCTCTCCATCCAAGCTGCACCATTCCTTCTGTATTACCCTTCAGGGAAATCATAACCATATTAATGAATTCAGTGTTTTGCTATAGAAATAATGACAGTATCCCAAGTTCATCCTTTTGATTTCTCTGAAGAATCCAACACAGAGCAAAGGTGAGCTGTAAAGAAACAAGGTCTTTTATAAAAACATATGGCAGTTTTTGGAACTGGTGAGCTTCCTTCAAAATAAAAGATGAAGTAAAAGTAATCTGCATGTTATTGTTGGAAAATTTACCCAGTCTGGATTCTTTTATTGAACTATGTTGGAAACTAGGGCATGCGTGTACATGGTGAGATTTTAAACATTCCAGGCTGGATCATCTTGCTCTGGCCGGACATAATCTCTTCAATGCTTTGGACCTGATGTTAGTTTACAGTGCCTCCAGGAACCACAGAAATACAGAACTATTCAATACTTAGTTATAATCAGAGGTTTTGCCTAAGCCTTCACATCCCCACACATCTGCTGGCTCTGTAAGCCCTGGAGACGCCCTTGGACTGCTTTATGGATTCATGTAACCATCTTTCCTGCCTCTCCTGGAGAGGGTGTCAGCATCTGCTACTGAATTGTTCAAGCATCAGGAAGATTCATCCCACAAGCCTGGACACTCCGCAAGCTGCCATTTGGAGCAATTAAGATTTAGCTATTTAGATTTCATCTCTTAGAATTGTCCGACTTCCTCATTTTCTAGATTTAGAGTCTCCAGAGACTGTCTGGAGGATATGGGCCATTATGTGCTCTGCAACAGAAGCAAAGAAAAATTAGCTGTTAGCCATAATGTTGCCAAAAAGAAGAGAATTTGTCCTTCTTTGCCTCAGAAACAGATTTTCTACTAACTTCAGGACTCTTTACCCTCACCACTCATCCCTACAGACTTAGTTTTTAAATAACTGCTGCCCTTAAATGACAGCTAGCAATTCTTTACACGTGATGAAAGGAGCTCTCCAGATTCTAGATCCAGCTTCTAGGACTGGATGTTAATAGAGCTTACACCAGACTTCACAGGACTTGAGTGTCATGATGATAAACAATTTCAAGAGCAGTCCTAAGCGCTTAAATAAGGATCAGGAATGAAAACTCCCATTGGCTTCAGTGAGATTAGGATTTCAATCTAAATTGACTCCATTCTGCATTTTTAAATGCTCTTAGTGTTCAGTGTTGTGATTTATGACTGTATTTTCAGAACAGGTCACTGTCCAGTCTGCTGGTCCTCTTGTAAAAATTGCTGGTTTCATTTTACTTTGCAGATTAAATGAGAATCCATGTTTATTTACTGTATGTTATTTTTTAATAAGGTTGCTGATCTTTAAAGCTCTGATTTTAAAAGATGTTCCATAAAATATTAAGCCCAGCCATTATTTTTCCTGGGACCAGCGCAGAGACAGAAATGCAGCAGAAGAGCATGCTACCAGTATCCTCCCCTTCCCTGAATCATTCAAAGTCAGCTTCAAAGTTAGCACTGCCTTTGGGGTTTGTTTCATTTTGGTTTTATACGTAAGAAGCGTTCTGGCCCTTTGTTTTAAAATTCATGCAGCAAAACCTCAGCTTCTGTTTGAAACATATAATAAGCCTCTTATGTGGTTTTCTAGTAGACCTGTGTTTTGGCACAGCACCTGCCTATTCATGTTTATAAGAAGAAGGAGGAGGAGGAATAATGGCAAAAGCAGTTTTGCATGGAAAACATCCAGGCAACAAGACCATGCCGTTTTTGTTTTTTTGTTTTCTTTTTTTTAACCAAGTCCTGTATGAAAAGCAATTGCAATCTCTTTTGTTTTAAAAGTTATTAGAACCCAATTTTAACACTGTCATGAAAAGCACTCCCCTGTGATAATGCTGGACTGCAACTACCTTTGCTTTTCAGCATACTGCCTTTTGGATTCTGCTCTATTAATTTTCCTTTCACAGGAACTTTCACTGCACTTCTGGTGAAAGGTTTTTTACTCTTTAGGAGCATTTGTTTCAAATGATTTTACTGCAGTTGTCTCCAATGCGCAGATTTGTATTAAGTGCTTAAGAATCTTTACTTCCAGATTGTTCTACAACTCCCCTGATCAAAACTTCCACTCATGCCAATAATGTTACTGTTAGTTCTTTCTAGCCTCTATTCGTCTATCTACATGTGCTGCTTCTTACAGGGCCACCTCGTAAAGTCCATGGATCAGAGCTGTTTGTTGCTTTACTTGTTTGCATCCAATTCTGTTTCTGATTATTTTGTAATGGAACAATAATAGTTTTATTATTCCATATTGGTTTTAAAAATTCAGTAACAGAGCAGTACTATTAACCTGTTTAAGGATTATTTAGAGTCATATTTATAAAGAAATAGATATCATGTTTTCTCTGTTGCAGTTAGTTTTAGGTGGTGCATCCAACACATACACTGTTATACTGTTCAGGAAGACTGCTAGCACCCCAGATGCAATCTTCTGGAAGGGAGGAACAGCATGGGCTAAAATCATTGTATGAGCAGATACATCAGTATTTTTGATAATCTGCCCAATTTCAAAACATAATGTTGTTGTTTAGCAATACAGGATTGGTACAATATACTGAATATATTAATTATATTAGGTGCCATATACCTAACGTTGGTATAATATAACTAAAAAGTACTCCTATTACAGTGAGAACTTAAGTGGCCAAACCGCACTCGTAAAACCAGTACAGCTCTTCCAGTTCAAAGAGATGGTCTCAGGAAAATCAGCTTCTGCCAGTGCAACTGCATCTATGTTAGGGGTATCTGTAAACACAGCTGTGCTGTTCTGGAATCCCACTTCTTCACAGCCACTGAAAGCCTGAAGTGCAGCTCTAATCTAACATTTTGAGGAGATCTGTGCCATCTTTAGAAAGACGCTAGCCTGTCTTGAAAATCTGGAGAGAGAAAAAGAGGCTGCAAATATACCCACTTAAATTTCAATAGATTTTTGGGATTCTTTTGTTCTACACATATTAAAATGAGGGACTAGAAATCAATTCCCTTCAAGGCAGGAAATGTGAGACAGAAGCCAAAAATATGACAAACTAGTAGTTCATCAAACGGCATTACTTTTTTAATTTTTATTTAAATGTTATCTTTAAAACCACAAAACATAGCTAAATAATAGATGTGTGATAAATTCACAAAGCAAATGACTTTATTTAATGCTAGCATTATATCATGATCGCTCCCAACCTTACCCTTCCAGTTAAAGGACCATTGGTGTTTGTTTCTGTTATTAATCCAGAGAATATGCTTCTCACATTCAGTGACCCAGTTCCAAGAAGTATCACAATATAGAAGCCTATTTTCCACTTAATAAACATGCATAATTCCTGTGAACGCTTGCACTGATTATGCACACTTACACACTCCAGGGCATATTCATCTAAACCCAGTGAATTCAAAAGATCTGAAGGAAAATGCATTTGGCCCTCTAGACTGCAAGAAACCCTAAAGAATGACAGGAACAGTCCAGAATGTATTATTGGTATATTTTATATATTATAATAAATAAATATATTTATATATTTTATATACTTTTATATTAATGGCACTTTTGCATATTAATTCTTTCAGCTCTCTGCCCACAATGCTAATGATGTTTTATGTAAGAGAAAAGAATTAAGGACCTTTTAGAATAGGAAAAAGGAAAATGAAGAAAGCAAGCAAGGATTAAGCTTAATAGTTAGGATATTCACTTTGAAGATGGAAACTGCAGGTTCCAGACTGTTCGATGCTACTTATCACTATTTCCTGCAGAAAAGAAGGTTAATTGGGATATTGCCAGCAGCCCAGAAGGGTCTATCTCATCACAGGTAGAGCAATGTGAGGGCAAGCAGTGCAGGTTCAAACTCTAGAGGAACATGATAATTGATTCAGTTTCCTACAGCTTGATGAGCACTTGATGAGAACTACTGTGGTAAAGATAAGGCATTCACATTATCTTTGTTATTTAAGAGAGAAAGAAAAGGACTTCAGACACTTGATTTTGCGTTGACTTCTAATGTCCTAGATAGTTCTCTGCAGGAGAGGTTTGAAAGATGCAACTCCCATAGGAAAACAGATGCACATACCCTGGAGAAACGTAGAATTTAATACAAATTCCTGTCCGGGCCACTACCTTGTGGGTTTGTATTGGCACATTTGTTTACAACATCCTGGTTTGATTTTCAGCCTTCTCAGAATGGTATCCACAAATTTCTCCCCCTCCCAAGCTCTGTGCAGACTGTCAGGGCAGTTAACTTGGTGTTTCAGCATTTAGGTCTCTTTGTGGCTCTGGGCTTACAGTAGATAAACAATTCTTCAATAAACTATTTCAAAAACTGCTGAAGCATTCACCTTATTCAGTAACACAGAGCGAAACATGAGCCTAATAGCTTGCCACAGATTCTGGATCCCAAGAATCTATCCACCCAAAAAGGTACCACTGCTTTTTACTGAATTTGTTAGATTGCAGACAATGCTAAACATGCAACAGTATAAAGAATATTTCTGACTACTAGCTGCTTCTTTAAAAGAGGTGTTCTTGACTAAATATTTTTATAGACACTTCCACTAAAAGTGCTGCAAATAAATGTTCTGTAGAGTCCATTTGTATAACTGCTGTTTATTTTAAGCACTGCATGATTTGTACTCATAATGGAAACTTCAATAGCAAAGGCATCCAAGCCAAGCTGGAGTGATTCCCCCTTTAGTCAGTCTTGCCATCTACATCAGTAAACAGCACAGTATAACTGATGGCAATACGTAGAGCGGAAGAGTTAGTGATGAGGACCTGATATCCACATCACACATATTCTGGATATTTTACTTCAGACCAACTCTATCTTATTAGCAAGCACTAGACACAGTAATGCATCAGGTGTGATCCCAGGACACATCTTCTGGTTACATTTTATAGAAAAAAAATGCAGTTTCTTTGCCCCAAGACTGCGTGCCCCACTCTTTAATTAGCATGGAAGAGCAGTGAGTGGAGATAAACAGGAAATTCACATCAAAATAGTGCTCCTGATACAGTGTAACAAATTTTTGCTCTTTAAGCTAAGGATATTTTCTATTGTGTGTGAGTAAAAGAAAAAAGCTTTCTTTGCATCTCAATCTGATGATCAAACACCCTTTTAACAATCCACATGAAAATGCACCACACAACTCCCATGAATAAAGAAATGGCGTCATCTGAAGAAAATGTAAATCTGAAGATAAGTGTCGTATTTCTTTTCCACATATATTTATTGATGGAAATCATCTTCAGTAAAATCTAGTTCAGGCCAAGAGATAAAATGTCACCCCTCTCAACTGTAAGTTCATGCAGAGGAATTATTAATCAATACATGCATCATACATTTTCACCCCACATATGCATTAAAGGAGTTGAAATGCTGTTAATGTAATCATAATGATTTGGGTCTCCTGCTGGTGGCTCCTCCTGCAAAGATCTAATTTTGCATCTGGGGTTCTGTCTGCAGCCGGCAGCCAGGGCGGGCAGAACGTCCTACAGAGGAGAAGTCGCCACCACTGACAGCACTCAGACTATTAGCTCCTCGGAGAGCCCAGGGCCATTATTTTACAAGCACTTCTGTGACAGAAGGAGAAGTAAAGCTCTGGATTTACTACAGTTAATCGTATTTCTCCTCTGCAAAATTAGTATTTCGCCCTGCATATAGACATTATATATAGAATGACAATAAACTGGACTAAATATATGACAGTACCATTACAGAGCAGATCTCAAAAGCCCACACCTACCAAAGCAAGGGAGACAATCTTATTTGATGTGCATATCTAAAAATATATGAGGCCATAAAACTAAAAGCCAGATATTGCAGCTTAGTAAGACTACAGAGCTACCTCCAAATTTCAACAGCAGAATACTGCTATGCTCATCATGTTATTTTTTGCACTACCATCTTTGTAAACATGATACTGAATTTACTCTCTGATATTTCTTCATCAGCAAAGTACCTTGTGAAGTATCTGTGAACACTTCAAACATCCCTTTGAAGGGAGGAAGTCCAAACAGCTTTGAGCTGCTTTCAGAAGGTATCTTCCCCCAAAACACACAAAATCATTAAAAAAAATAATTAATATCTTTATTGTAATTTGAAAAGAAAAAAATAAAATAATGTTTTCTCAGCAGTTAAAAACTTGATGTACTTTATCAGTAACTCACATTTTGTAAAGACCATTTACTTTCCCCAGAAACATGTAAGAAAAAAAGAAAAATTATTAGATGTCTAATCTTGGTGGATGTGCACCAAGTACTACTTAAAATGGAAGCTATGAATTATCAGTCAATAAAAAGCATAATACCTGAGGCAGTAAAAACTCTTTCATTTGAAAATAACAGTTATTACAAATCAGTCATGTCTTAAGAAAAGGATTGTGAGGCAACATCTTGAGCCATAAATATTAAAATATGAAGACAGAAGCTTATTTATGTAAGCCGGAGTAGCAGTTCTTGTTAGACCATTCATTAGAAGGAAAGAAGGGCTAGGTAATAATTCGCAGAGTGATCTGGTTAAAGGCTGAAGAAAAGTAGGAAAGGACTGGAGCGTGTACTTAAGGGAAAAGACAGATAGTCCCACTCGTCTGCAGAAATTGTCCATGTGCTCAATATTAACTACTTACATTTGAAAGGCTTTTTTATTTTTATTCAACCTCACATTGTATTTATGAACTGTTCTGATCCTACTGTTCATCAGCACCATCCAATATTTTTCCTAATTAAAATTACTTTGAAGTTTCTGACCTTTAGGCAGACACTCAATTCTGAATTAAAATATAATTATCTTTGTAACAAGAATACACTTCTTATGCTGCCCCCACAGTCTTCTTGTTACAGAATAAATACATAATAAATGTTAGGAAAAGACTACATTGAACTTGATAGAATAATGAAAAATAAGAAGAAAATACACTGAGCAGCCTGGTTTTCCTTTCCTATATAATTAGGGTAAAAAGACAGCAGGGAAAAAATAAAGGCAATACTTAAAATTTAAAGAAAGAAATCTTTTGTGCATAGTGAGTAATTTATCTGCAGGACACGCTGCCACACAACTTCAATAATTTTGCTGAAACCAAAAGGACAGTCTTTTATAGGAACAGGTGCAGCAATCACACAGCTTATATTTCAGTGCTATAACACAGGTAGAGCGCCATTTATTGAACAGGACCACAAACCAACCTTTGAAGGTGAAAGCCCATAAACTACAGAGTGTAGAGAATATATTTATTTGGAGTAAATCACAGGTTTTTTTCCTAAACTTGTGGTTCTGGTCACTGTAGCTATACAAATTGCTGGTGTGATGAGGGTAGCATTTCTTATCTATCTCCTCGTCTTCACCATTGCTTCTCCTAGCACAGGTATTCCTTAGTCTTAATGACTAGCAACTCTTGACCATATGTTTGCTTCACATTACTTTGCAACCTTTACTAAAGTCAAATTACAGGAACTTAATAAATAACTTACTTTTACGTAGAGCTGCTGAAACTCCTCAAGGTTCAGTCTACCGCTTGGACAGTCCTTTAGAAACCCTTTGTACCACTGTTTTAGCTCGTGTTCATTGAACTCCGTGCTCTTCACCAGATCCTCCATCACCTCAGGGGCCAGCTTGCTATTCTGTTTCCCCATTCTGCCTTAAGAAGAAATAAATTAATACAATTAGCCAAGTTGCTGTGAACATTTTAAACTGGAATCAGCGACAAAGCTCGAACGCATCACTTGTTTTGTACTCATGGCTGCTTTTAGTCAAACAACTTCCACAGATTCACTATTGAACAGGAACCTAAGCCATGCTTGAATATTAGAGGCAGAAGATGGTGAAAAAGACAACATTCTTCTTTCATTTAGGAGTCTTAAGGCCTGAAGACAATTTGCCTTCAAATTAGGTATTCTCTAGTTTTTCTTTACACTAAGGCTGAAAGAGATGACTACACTTTTTCTTTGATTTTAACAAAAATTTTTCACAGATTTAGGGATGTCCACAGAATTTCTCTTTATCTTTGTCTTGAAAATCTCTTTTGATACAACACCCACGTTAGCAGCTACTCCTCACAGGTACAAGGCTGTGGACAGACAGGCTTGTAATGTACAGCACTAGATGTTCCACTGGGAGGAAGCAATGTGAGAGTTTCTCAAAAAATTATGAAACTGAACTAGAAAAATAAATGTAATTCTTACATATACGCGCATATACATGTATATATACACATATGTATACATAGAAGTATATCTATATGTATATATTTACTGCACAGTTGATACACAACAGATGATTTGTATTTCATCACGGATAACTCTGGAGATATCCACTACATTTGTTTTATATATATAATATATACAATTATAAATATTAAACATAAAACATACAAAAATGCAAAAGATGCATATATGTACAATAAATACAGTAACTCCAGTACTACTCATGTTGGCCTTTTGAGGTATTTCCATTGATGTTTGACCAAAGATGTTCTCTGAGAGAACTTTTGAGAAATCCTTTTCTTTAACTTCTTCCAATTCTACTACATTTTGTTTCATGACAGGAGATGTCTTTCAGCTATTTTTTAATTAGATGACAGACACTACTTAACTTTTTCTGTACCAAACTGCAAAGCAATGAATAATTTCTTTGCTGAGCCTAGCTTAGCATTTCCATTTTTATCTCCCAGTATAGCATCTGTTTCTAATGACAGCACCACATTGAATGCATTGATTTCTAGTCCATATCACCACCCATTCCTGATATTAATCTATTGCTTTTGGCATCTTCCCCTATTTCTAAGGGGAATTTTCTTTCTTCTCAGAAGGACATACTTTGCTCTGTTCCAACGAATCAATATATTTATATAACTTCCTTTATGGGAACCTTCCTTGAGCAGGCCCAAAGTTAACCATTCCTCCTGGTCTGTGTGTGGCCAACACATCCCCCAGTGCCATACTACCGGTGGCACCAGGTGTCTTCCTGAAACACCTCATGGCCCCTCTCCCCTTTGGCCATGGTCCTCCCTGGTCTGTCCTCAGCCCCTCTCACAGCCCCCAGTCCACCAGGACAACCAGGGCTGACAGCAACCCCCTTTGCCAAGACAGCACATGACTTGGCCGCACAAACATCCCTGACGTGGAGAAGGAAGGTGTCTTTCATCAAAGCATTCACTTGGTAAAAAGTTGGGAAATTCGGTCATCGGAAAGTACAAAATGCCACAACCCATCAGGCTAGAAACTCCAGCCAGAAATGTCTCAACGCCTTTGTGACATGGCTGGTAGACAAGTGTGCTGTGCACAGATGTAACTGGAGGTGGAAATGGGCCACCGTTTCTTGGGGTGCTTCCAGCAAGCAGATCCTCCTTCCCCAGGCTCTGCACATCCTTCCTCTACCAACACTGTGAGACGCCACAGTGCTTTCTTGCTCGAGGCCCTGCATCTTCTCCGAACTACAAGAACACACTGCAAGAACTCACACAGCTTTTAATTAAGGGCAGCACACTGCTTGCTCTAAACTTACTTTGAAGCTTTGCCAAGCTCCCATCCTCACGTTTTGGTAAACTTAGCACAAATATGGTAGGGTTCAACCTTTCAGTTGATCGCCACAGGCCCAATTGTACACGCAGATGTCCAGAAATAAGCTGTTTTCAATAAACGACAAGTTTGCAATTTATAGTATTTAGAACAATTGCCCCAGCTTTATCTTTGAAGTCCCCATCTTCTCATGTATGACATTGACCTAATTTGGCATAATCAGAATTTAAATCCCATAGAGAATAAAGCATACTAATACAGTTATTTCTCTAGCTCCAATTCAGATGGCTTTTAAGTGAAAACAATAGACTGTTTGATTTCATTTAATCTTTAAGGGGCCTGTCTATTTCCCCTTTTTTTCTTTTTCCTTTAAACTGTGTTACCCTTTGCAGTCATAAGGTGCTTTGCTTAGGGCCCAAAGGACACTTAAAGATTCTCAGCCATTATAGTAACTACCTTAGGCATTCATAAGGCATCTTCTGGCTCTCTTAATTTAGCCAAGTGTTCTTTTACTTGAATCTTTTCACCTGGATTCTTGACCCAATTAATATTTAACTCAACAACACACACAAAAAAAGCATCTTCAATGGGCAAAAATCGTGTGGTTTTGACTGACAAGTTTTCTGTAATAGCAACTTTTCTGTATTTTTTGTGTTATCTTTACAGCCCTTGGATCTGGCACTATACAGAGGTGGAAGCAGTCAGAACTGTGAATCTCAGCACTGCCAGCCGAAGTTAGCTACGTTGCTTTCAGTACTTTACGTACATTGTGGATGTAAAGCACATATGTAGGAATACATGAATAAGGAACTGGACAAACATATCCACACATCACCTTTTCTATCATCAGACTCGGAGAATTCTGTGCCTCTGTGATACAGATCCCTAGTTTTGGTCAGCTGCTTGTTCTGCCATAGGTCATCCAGTAAGTCGCAAACACCTTCCAGCCATTCCTGATGCACCTCACCATGTAATATCCTCTAGCAAATGAAAACCACAGCTGGCATCTTGATAAACACTTTCAGAAACTATTTTTTCCACAGAATCAAACCAGTATTTGAGGAAGGTGTAATTTGGGACTGCTGGGTTCTGTACTCTTATTTGCTGCTCCAGCACAGTACGGTGCATAATCTGCCAGGCTCTGTTTGAGACGAGGGGCTGAACAACCTGACCAAGCTGGTCACAACGCCTTCCTGTAATTAGAGGCACTCATTCTTTCTTCTCATTTTAAAGGTCTTTTCTTATGGAATTGAATTACAATCTGCAGGAAAACTCGAGAGCCTCATATAATTATCAAATATAAAATCACACTTCTGGCTCTGGGAGATCCAGCTTATTTGAGAATAAAAACTCAAATACATAGATTATCTAGTTAATCATATTCTGACATCTTCTAGTGTTTCATTGAATCTCTTATTATTATTGAAAAAGTACAATCACCCATTAGCAATGAGTATGCCACTGCCAACACATTTAATTTTCTAAAATAAAAACTATTTTTAATTAACTTATAATCATGGTTTCCCAAACATGTTTTTTCCTTGTGAAAATCTATGAATATGCATTAGGAAAAGACAGGAGAGAACAGCTGCACAATCACTAAGTTTTCAAGAGGAGGAAAGGTCACTCTGCAAGCATTTCTTTGTTTAGTAAATTTTATTCTTTTAAAGTATATATTTGCTTCCAAATTCCATGCTTCTGACCATGCAATGTGACAATCCAAGCACTGTTATTCATCTTCTGTTGCATTTTCTGATTGGCAAAAATCATGAAAGGGAAAAAACAACAACAAGAACAAAAACTGAAAAAGCAACACACTTCGATTCCAAACCATCGTGGGGGAGAGATTCATGATAAACAAGGAACCGGGTATGTGGGTGGCACTTAGCATCAGTAAAGGTGTCAAGTCTGTTCCCAACGGGATTACTCTGGAAGGAGAATGCTTATTAATGTCAGCAAGGGCAACACAATCCAGATTAGAGATCAAGAAAAACACTACAACTCTAGTGTTGCGCCACAAGTAGCAGCATCAATGAAGGCTGAGTTTAAAAACACATCCTCTTGGCTGGAATGCTGCAAAGAGCCCATCAGCTACCCAGAGAAACAAGTGCTTCAGAAATGCTTAGTACAGTAGTACTTCAGTACTTCATTAAGTAACACCTTAATTGCTGCTTTTACAGGACCTTAAGAGGGTCAGATTTAAAAGATGGAATTTTATTAAACAACCAATCCCCTATCTGAAGCAGTGTGGGCTGAGCCAGCAGCAGGCAGGGACAACATGAGGATGTATTTGCCTGCTCTTTGCCCCGCTGGACCTCAGGAGGTCCACGCCAGCAGGAAAGGGCTGCAGCAGCAGCTGGAAGTTACTCTAAAATGACTCAGCAGCATGGCTTAGCAAACTGATTTTATGTGATTTACCGGGGGCTTTGGAGGTAACAGGCATTAAATCACATGCAGGAAGAGGAAGGTAGTTGCTCCAGTTTTAAGACCATACCAGGTTTTAAAACAGTTTTTTGCTATTCATATCTTTTGTTTGACATCTTTCCTGCAATGCTATCACGTGTCCCACAC
>KZ507386.1:59954-84434 GCA_002844005.1 Limosa lapponica baueri
GGTAATGAAGGGACTGGAGCATTGGTCATACAAGGAAAGGCTGAGAGAGTTGGGATTGTTCAGCCTGGAGAAGAGAAGGCTCAGGGGGTCTTATCAATGTGTCTCTAAATACCCAATGGCGGGAACAAAGATGGCAGAGCCAGCCTCCTCTCAGGGGTGCCCGGAGAGACAAGAGGCAATGGGCACAAACTGAAATTCAAGAAATTCAATCTGAATGCAAGAAAATGCTTTTATACTCTGCAGGTGATCAAACACTGGAACAGGTTATCATGAAAAGTTATGGAGTCTCCATCCTTGAAGATACTCGAAATCCAACTGGACACAGCCCCGAGCAATCATCTCTAGCTGACCCTGCTTGAGTAGGGGATTGTACTAGAGCATCTCCAGAGGCCCCCTCCAACTTAGGTGAGTCTGTGAAACAGTTAGGCGGAAATGGGGCTGCCTAGTTTCACTAAATTCCCTCCATGGAGAACTAAGAGAAAAAGGGGTCATCCAAAGGAACATTTGGAGAAGATATGCTGGTGACTGCAGTCACCTTTCTCCCCTCACTGACTCCAGGAGTGCAGGGAGATTCGCCTTATGTCCCTGGGCACAGGCACCTAACTGAATGGGGCCACCCCAACTTACCTCAGTATGTTTCGGCTGCTTTGACACCTTCCCATGTTCATGCTCTTGTTTTCCCAGTAATCCTGCCTGAGCTGAAGGGGTGAATCAAGCAACATCTCTGCAGCCTCGTGAGGTCTGGGCATCAAATGAGTTCCCTTGTATGATGCATGTTTTTCTTGCTCTTCCCTGGCTCTGGGAAACAGGAATGAGTCGTGTGGACTATGCCAGAAGCAAATGACAACACTCGCTTTGCCAGCTCAGCTGTGCTGGCAGGCACTCATTAGGTTGGAAGGAAAGCTGTGCTTCATTCCCACCCCTCTGCCCACTCCTAGCCCACGAGCTCCCACGGGAACGTGCTGACTCCTGGGGACTACATGTGAAATCCAGGCACTGAGCAGGCAAGTGTGGTGGGTGTCTTTGCAATCTTTGACACAATACAAATTTATAAACGGTACATTAAACACTGCAAAGATTCCAGCATACATACATATATAGAGGTACCAAAACCCTAAACAATTAAATGCTGGGGAAAAGCAGAGAACTATGTGTACAATCTATAGTGACAGAAAAATTTTCATATTATTTTTGAGCAAGCTGTTTATCAAATTTCCAGCTGTGTGCTGATAATAACTGTAACTCCTGACAACTCCCAGCATTGTTCCTTTCTCCTCAGGCTACTTCTGACACTGCCTTTTCTCTACTAATGTCAGCAGGGAGGACAGATTGAAGAAGCAGACTATCAAGCCACACAGACGCTTCATTCCTTCAAATACACTTACTGTTTCACTGAAGAAGAAACCCAGAGCCTGTCTTTCACACACAAAAAAACCAACGATCTCATACCCAAAGCTCCATGGAGGAACAGTACATGCGGAAAAGAAGAGGAATTTTCCCATCCAAACCAAAGGCTACAACTAAATTGGTGCTGTGCAGCACTTCAACAGCAGATGACACAAACTGAGTGGTGCAGTTGATATGCTATAGGGAAGGGATGCCATCCAGAGGGGCCTTGGCACGCTGGAGAAGTGGGCCCATGCATACCTCATGAAGTTCAACAAGGCCAAGCGCAAGGTCTTGCACCTGGGTCAGGGAAATCTACAGTATCAATACAGACTGGGGGATGACTGTATTAAGAGCAGCTCTGCAGAGAAGGACCTGGGTATACTGGAGTCCTCAGTACAAGAAAGACATGGACCTGTTGGAGTGGGTCAAAAGGAGGGTCAAAAAAATTATCAAAAGGCTGAAACACCTCTGCTATGAAGAAAGGCTGAGAGAGCTGGGGTTGCTCAGCCTGGAGAAGAGAAGGCACTCTCCAGCCTTGCAATATATCAAAGGGACTTACAAGAAAGACGGAGAGAGACATTTTAGCAAGGCCTATAGTAAAAGGGGCAACAGTTTTAAACTGAAACAAGATAGATTTAGATTAGATATTAGGAAGAATTTTTTTTTTACAATGAGTGTGGTGAGACACTGGAACAGGTTGTCCAGAGAAGCTGTGGGTGCCCCATCCCTGGAAGTGTTCACAGCCAGGCTGGATGGGGCTTTGAGCAACTTGGTCTAGTGGGAGGTGTCCCTGCCCGTGGCAGGGGGGTTGGACTAGATGATCTCTGCAGGTCCCTTCCAATTCAAACCATTCTATGATTCTGTGGTTCCTAGGCAACTTGTGAAGCACTTCCTCACATTAGCTGTCAACACAATTTCTCAGCCAGCTTGCATGAAACAGGGATGACCCCAAAACCTGTTTATACCTTGCATAGCAGAACCACACTGAACAGGGAAAGACGTTTTTCCTCCCCAGTATGTGCCAAAGATGAAGGTATTTTAGAGGAGAAGGTTCTGGTAACTGTTGTATGATACTGTGATGGGTTGACCCTGGCTGGACACCAGGTGCCCACCAAAGCCCCTCCATCACTCGCCTCCTCAGCTGGACAGGGGAGAGAAAATACAATGAAAGGCTCATGGGTTGAGATAAGGGCAGGGAGAGATCATTTAGCTATTACTGTCATGGGCAAAACAGATGCAACTTGGGGAAAATTAATTTAATTTATTACCAATCAAATCTGAGTAGGATAATGAGAAATAGGAACAAATCTTAAACCATCCTTCTTAAACCTCCCTTCTTCCCAGGCTTAACTTTACTCTCCCTCCCTCCTCCCCTGAGTGGCGCAGGGGCATGGGGAATGGGGGTTGAGGTCAGTTCATCACATGTTGTCTCTGCTGCTCCTTTCTCTTCAGGGAGAGGACTCCTCACTCTCTTCTCCTGCTCCAGCATGGGGTCCCTTCCATGGAAGACAGTTCTCCATGCATTACTCCAATATGAGTCCTTCTCATGTGCTGCAGTTCTTCAGGAACTGCTCCAGCGTGGGTCCTTCAGGAACAGACTGCTCCAGTATGGGTCCCCCATGGGGTGACAAGTCCTTCCAGCAAACCTGCTCCAGTGTGGGCTCCTCTGTCCATGGGTCCACAGGTCCTGCCAGGAGCCTGCTCCAGCGTGGGCTTCTCATGTGGTCACAGCCTCCTTTTGGCATCCACTTGCTCCAGCGTGGGGTCCTCTGTGGGCTGCAGAGGGACACCCTGCCTCACCACGGTCTTCACCACAGGCTACAGGGGAATCTCTGCTCTGGTGCCTGGAGTACCTCCTCCCCCTCCTTCTTCACTGACCTTGGTGTCTGCACAGTTGTTGCTCTCACATATTCTTACTCGTCTCTCCAGCTGCAGTTGCCCATTTTTTTTTTCCCCTTGTTGACTATATTATCCCAGAGGTGCTACCACCACCCGCTCAGCCTTGGCCAGTGGCGGGTCTGTTTTGGAGCCAGCTGGCATTGGCTTTAGCGGACATGGGGGAAGCTTCTAGCAGCTTCTCACAGAAAACACTCCTGTAGCACCCCCGTTACCAAAACCTTGCCAGGCAAATACAATACAGATACCATACAGATCTTCTAATATGCTGACACTGAATAGGTACTACACAACTATTAAACCTTTTGAAAAAGGGGTCAGTCAGCTTAGAAGGAACTAGTGATGGCAGCAGCTGTCTTTCTCCCTTCACTGTCTTTCCTGTAAGCCGGTCAACTGGATCCTCTTCAGTGACCAAAAGCCTTTACTTCATGGTGGACATTGCATTGTGTCGTGGCATCTGTGCCTCTCAAAAATCCCCATGGGTGAAAGACTTCCTCACTCGTCTGAGTCTCATCCTCCTACTCCTCTCTCAGAACCCAGGGATCCAAACACACAGCAGCTCCACGCCTGCACTTTGCCAGCAAGAAAAAAGGGCTGTGACAACCTGTAGGAGTGGAAGATGAAAGCAATCCACCTCCAGGTGTTTATTATCAGTGTAGAAAAGCCAGGCAAGGCGCACCACCCCAGACAGTGGCAGAGGCACCAGGGTGGAGAGTACTAGATACAGTGAAAGCCAAATGGGACCAGGCAACACCAAGCTCTGTGGACCTCCTCTAGGTGACCCTGCTCTTAGCAGGGCCTTGTACTACACAGTCTTCAGAGGTCCCTGCCAGCCTCTGCGTTCCATGACTCAAGAACTATGGACATCCTTTCAGTAGTAATCTGTGGAGAAATTGATTATCAGGTATAGGTAGAGCTAATATACTTTCATGGTATTGGTATACTGCACATCAGTGACCTTGGAAACATGTTCTCTCTACTCAGAAGCAAAACTCACTCTGAACTACCAACTTTCTCCATGCAACACACAGGGCTCTATTCTGAGATTTTAACTAAACTTACACTTCTCATCCCAAAATGATGGGAAGTCCATCAGTTAAAAACAAAAAGAATTTGCGTGTTTGTATAACACCATACGGAAGTTAGAAGCAGTCATAATTTACTGCTGATAACATAAACCTCAAACTAAGGCTGAAACAAGCAGGCTAGGTTCTGATTTATATTACACTACAGCAAAAACTGGAATAAATCCAGTGATTTCAGATTACTTTACTGGCTTTACCAAACATCAGCTTCAGGCCTGCGATCTTTCTGTGTAAAAGAAATGGGGAAAAATAGAGAGTAATGACATTAAGGAATGCAATTATCCAACTGAATTGAATAATAAATGGAGAAAAGAGGTTTAAGCAAAAGAAGAGAGATATATTTTTAAATTTTATTTGAAATGAGATGGATATTCAATTAGATTCAAGCAATAAAAAAAACATTTGAAAGGGTAAAAGCTGTGCAGGAGGACAGTCTAACACAACAACGACTGGTATGTAGGGCTTTTTTGCTCTAGGTGAATTTATTTCATTAAAAGTGTGGATTTCTTTTCTGTTGAGTCTGCAATAAAACAAAAAGGGAGTTCTCTACATTTTCAACATGAAAATCGAGAGCCACACCAGGCCCACCAGTAGCTCTGATGTATCCCTGGGAGTGCCCGATGATGAAGCTGGCAGCTTGTGTAAACTAACCTGCAGACACGCAGTCTGAAGTACACTGCAGGATCTTATTTCTGCCACCTCTTCTCATTTGGATTGGGAAACTGCTTACAGCATGCCATAGCTGCCTGTCCTCCTTTGCAAGTGGACATAGGAGGAGGTATGTACCAGAAAGCAGAGACTTGCCTGGGTTGTTCAACAAGACACAAGCGCTAGAAGAGCTTCGAGGCTTTACCACTTAGCTTTGGACTTGGAAAGAGAGGGACAAAATCCCTCTATTGCTTGCTCTTTCTGTCAGACTCTTTTTAGACCACAAGGAGGAGAGTGTCCATATTTCTACACAAAGCTTAGGCTCTGGATGATTGGTGCTTCTTAAGAAATTTTTTATGTCCTCCTTAACTCCGTCACTTGGCATTGTTGCATGCCGTAACTCAAATCTGTTTGGGGTTTGGTTTATTTTTTCACATCCACTTCTCCAATATCTTGTCAGAATCTGGTGATTTACATGTTCTAGAGAATTAGTGATTAATTTCTGAAGAGAAAATATGCTTTTTAATCCTGAGTGTCAGACAAACATGTAAGTACATCTGTTGCCACAGTTTCACTTTCTTATTGGCCCAACTTCTAGCAACTATGGTGATCAGCAAGTAACAAGGAGGTCTGAGTTGAGGAAGAAGCCTCATTTTTCAGCAGTGAAATGAGTATTTTCTTCATCAATCTATTCTCTTCAGTTTTTTCCTTGTAAATAATCATAATCTTAAAACGCATGCAGAACATTTACTGTACCTTTTTATAATAATTCATATGCTGAATACCATTCTAACCACCTGAGTGATGGTTAGTCTGATTACCCAGAGTGCTACAACATCAGAGCTTTGATTTCTGTGACAAGTTTGTTATACGCCTTATACCAAACATAATACTTTTTGATTGCTTTCTCTGAAGTTTTATTCTAGAATATGGTTTCCAATAAGCACCTCCTCATGAGATGCTCTGATACGTTAACAGAGAAATCCATAAACTCCTGGACATCACTAGTTCAGAGTGGCCACTGGAACAAGTTATGCATCAGCACTGATGATCACTTTCCAAGCCTTGCATTTCAGAAGAGTGGCTTACACAATTTTTAGCTATTTCAGATATCTATGCACTGTTCAGTATTCCACTTCTTCTAGGATAGCTGCTGCAAACTTCTCCTTTCTGTGAAGATTACCTGAAGATTATAGTTTCTCTAAGTAGGTTCCAGTCGTCTTCTACAACCATGGGACAACATTTTTGTAGACTACAAACACCCATCTAGTTTTGTCATGCCAAAATAGATCAACATTTCCTCTGCTTGAGATACAGATATTTTTTGTGAATTTGTAGAGACTGGTATTAATTAAAATGTTTCTTTGAGAGAAACACTGTTGGTGGTTCATGCTTCGGGATACGGGTTTTTAGACTTTAGCCACTGCCTTGACCACATTTACATATAAATGTACATACATATCAAATTTTTCTTACTTGTTGTTTGTTTTTAAATAAATACTCATTTATTGTGTTGTAACTGCCTCTAAAAAAAGTAATATATCCTTTCTCTCCACTTCTCTTACAGTAGGTCATATTTGCTATCAGTTTGCTTTATTGTTAGTTTGAAATGTCACTGTACCCTTATGTTTGATATGTGGAAAGCCAAATTCTCTAAGTTGGTATGCTTATCCTGAAGTACTTTTACTGCTCACCTTCCAGCCTTATTTTAATTTGGGTTTGAATCTATCACATGCCTTTTTCGGACCGCATCTCTGACTCATAAGTCATTGGGCTCTACTTAATGATGCAAGCTTCACTCCTCATTTATATCTATATTCCTCATCGCAGGTCTTAAACAATACTGCCCTACTTTCCTTCAAAGGTGGATTAATCGCATCGAACACTAGCTGTTTAAGAAGTCAGTTGTCTTTGATCCCTCTGCAGTCAATGGAGATGGCCAGAAATTTCAGTGATTCACTCCATGCAGAGAGAAATGTCTGAAAAAGGCAGAATGAATATATGCAGGCTTATTTTAAGACAGGATGAATCACCTTCTACCAAGTGTCTCTTTCTGCTGATCGTAGAGGCAGCCCTGTAAACCTGCTTAGATCTGAAACTGGATTTCTAAATGCTTAAATTGAAGCAAAAAAAATCCTACCTCGATCATTGACAGTGGATAACCTAGAATCAAAATGCCACTCCTGATCTCACTAGGAAGCACGTACATTTGCTGAGGTTGATTATTATTCCTATGTACCAAAACCCGTATTCAGGTGTGATTAATGCCATTAGAAGTACAACACGCTGGTCTACCAAATACAGTCTTTCCTGAACTGCTATTTACTTCCATCAAAGCAGTGGAAAAATTAACTATTTTCCACCCTTTTACAGCCCTTCTCCCTTCCCCCTCCCAAACCAAAATAGTTTTAAGCAGCTGAACTGCAGAGATCAGGCTGCTCCATGCTTCATCATGCCCTTGTCACTCCCTGCTTTTTCCTTAGAATAGTTCTTAGCCAAGTAAAGTCTTGGCCTCAAAGAATAATAATTATTTTTATGAAATACAGTATTCTTTGTAAGAATTTTCACTCTGATCTTCTAAATGCTACATTAAAGTTTGGTCTTCTCCAACCCATTTCTAATACTCAGCTCTCTCTTTATCCACCACAACCTCCTTAGCAGCCGTGTCCAGCAGTGCACGGTACTGTTCCAGAGCTCTTGATTCTCAGGGAGAGGCAGGTATGGTGAGCACTGCACAGCCCTCCTCCAGCCTCTGCCGGGATTAAGGGCAGCAAGATCTTGTTTCCTCTCTGTTCCCAACTCAAAAAGCAGCGATAGGATCTCTTTGTCGTCCTCTTCATGCTCCTGTGTCCTGTGATGACAACTATGACTGACAAAGGATGGAGCAAAACTCTGAGTAGGGATATGACCATATGGTCTATAATGTTGTGATAACTGAAATAAATATAAGCTACTGCGTAAATCTTTTGCTTCCATTCAATTTCTACATGAAAAAGGAACACTTCAGTCCCTGGAGCTAGGTTGCTTTTGCACACACATCTATCACAGCTGTGAATGAGCTGATTTCAACTGATGATGTTGACCTATGTGCTAAACAACTACATTACTAAAAACCACATGACTATATTATGACAGATATTAACAGAAGTGGTTAGCAGAAAAGCAGATTACAGCTTTTTATTTTCCTAAAAACCTTTCAAAGTCAAAACAAAGTGTTTACATCATTGTGGCCAGTGATCCATTGGTGCAATGCTCGCCCCAAATTCATTATAAACCAATCGTCAGAACTATCCCTTGTGACTGCTTCAGATAGAGCATGATTAAATGCAGAGGAAATACATTACTGAGAAGATGAATCATAATTCTGCAGAATAAAATCAATGGCTTTACACTTTTGAGTTGGACATTGAGGGGCGGTCAAAAATGTTACTCATACAAACAAGTGAGCAAATGAATCATGTAAACAGCTTGAGCAGGAAAAATATACTTAAAATTTGACCGGCAGTAACACTGACTATCAAAGAAACACAGAAGAAAACCTGACAATATTTTCTTAAGGTAGAATTTTCAAATAAAAATTCCTTCCTCGCACTACTATGAAATGCAAAGTTTTTCCATCACTTTCGATCTTTATGGTTTGGAATAAATGTAATAATTTTACTTGGGGTGGCTTAATGGCTTATTTAAAAATAACATTTGAGTTCCTTCAGTCTAGTTCTAACCAGGCAGGTTGGTAACCACGTTGCAGCAAGAGGACGAGACGCCTTAGCAAGGATCGGTTGGTAAGAGTCAAGCCACTCAGGTCAACTCAGCTGACTAGACACAGGGTGAACCAGCCCGTTCTTGCATTGGTATCTGCTAGCTCCACGTGGATGTCTCAGACACCTTAGGTCCTTTCAGATGGCACTAGACACCTCTGCTTAAGCAGCTGAATCAGTTGAATGAGATCTTGCCCACCTAATTTAGATAGCTAACTTGAGCCTAATAAACCAGCTAAGTGCCAAAGCACCCTGCTTTGTCAACAGAGAAAAGCCATCACAGAGAAACCCTGCTCACCTAAATTAATTTATCATGCTTCTGTCTGTTGGCTCTTCCTCTGGAGTCCGTGAAAAATGCCTGCTGTCCCTTACCCTCCACTCACACTAGGAGGATGGCTTTGTTACGCAACTGAAGATTAGGTGGGAAATAAGGTGCTTCTGACCTAGTTGAACATGCTCATGGTGTGTTAACCAACAAGCTGCCAGCCTTCCCATCCATTCGTGCAACCAGCAACAAGTCAGCTGTCATGTCAGCAGGGCCAAAAGGAGAGCTGGTAAGCTCACCTGTGGTTTGTGCCTGTCCGTATACACCGTCCCCTTGGCTATTTTATAGAGTAATGCACAAAAAGGTCCAAATCATAGTTGATCTCCAAGTCATTTTTCATCCTTGACTAGTATCCTTGATGGACGTTTCAGCAAAAGGTCAAGGCAGGGAAAGTGAGAAACTAAACTGGTCCCACCAGGAGTGAATTTAGAAGTATTCATTGTACTTTCTCCTTTAGGAGTTTCACTTTCCAGAGATGCCAAATCAATTTCTGTCATAATGCACACACTTAATTAAAAATGTAAAAACGGCTTTAATGCAGATTGAGAACATGAGTTCTTCAGTACAGAGTAACCGTGTTACACAGGCAAACCCAACATCAAAAAGCAGTTATGCACATAACCTAGTATTTCCTCATTAATTAGCACATGCTAGTAATACGGCTATTTGAAATCAGACTGGCAGATAATACAGACGAGTCTCATGTTTTTCCTGAAAAAATGTAAGTATTTTTACAGATGTCAGAGCTCCTAGCAAGGTTATATATTAGGGGGGAAAAAAGAATACACTCTGACATTAATATTGATAGAAACTGCAAAATGAGCGAAAAGGACAAAGCACAAGGAAAGCTGGCTGTCTCTGAGGAGACTCTGTGTCCCCAGTACAGGAACCTCATTATTATTTCATGACTTTAATGGCAAGCCTCTAAGCCTTGTGTATGTTCTTCGTAACAAAAAATTAATTACAAATACGAAACAGAAAATCCTAGATATGCAGTAATTAAAAGTTGTTAGCTGTTTCTTCTACTTTTGACTTACTTACACAGTACAATAGTTCTGAGAGACAGCAAGGTAAAACATAGAACTTTTCGTAAGTCCCAAATATGAATCACACAGTACGTGGTCTTTCTGTTAAAAGATAAGCCAGAGGGAGGCAGGGAGCCTCTCATGCTAAAGGCTTGCAGAATTTTATCATTTCATACATTAAAAATAATTGGAATGATTTCTTCCTACTGTTTTTCAATGACAGCTTGACTGGAATAAATTTTTATAACAACTGGCTATTGTGGCTGTGCTAATAAAACTGATATACTTGCTCAGCTGAATCCGTGAGTGTGCACACATGGCCATGAATAATAAAATACATATACTGAGGAAAGAGGAGGAAACAGAGGAGACCTGTACAAGGCACCACACAATATGTAGTACCACACCACCCATGAGAACTTCAGTGCTTCAACCTGCAAAGGACAACACAAAAGGTACAGTCTATTGTTTGGTTTTGTTGGTTTTGGCTTTTTTACTTTAAAGAGATGCGTGCTTTTCAGATTACTTTCTGAAATGCTGTTTTTCTCGGAGTTATTTGTTTGGTGATGACAGGAAAAAAGTGAGAGAAAAAAATGCTAGCAACATTTTTGATTTGGACATCGGTGCATGTAGAATTCCTTCAGCAAAGCACATGGGAAACTGTTACCAAGGAAGAGCTCTGGGACAGGCTGTAGCAATACTTCCACAAAACAGAAAAAAAGCAATGGTAATACAGATAAAACATAAAAGAAAACAAATGAAAGCTATATAAACATTTAAATTATTATGACTATGGAATTCCCCAAAAATACTGTCTGAATTCTTTGAGTTTATCATCCACCAGGATAAAGCAATTGATAGAGGTTGCTAAGCATGGACAAGCTGACTCAGAAATCTTTTCAAAGGTCTCAAAATTGCAAATCTAAAATATCAGCCTGCAGTTCCATTAAATTGTCTAGGAAAATAAAACTCTGTTCTGATTCATTTCCCACCCCTGGGAAAAACTACTTTAGAAAACCTACCACGAAAAAGACATTATAGGCAATGAATCCTGGAAAGCATGACATATAACTCTAATTCTCAAGGGGCAGGATGTTTTTTCCTAACTTAGGGCTGTCTGTCACTGATAGTCCCTGGGAATAGTTGAGGCCCTCAGAACTAGACTACAAAGGTGCTGGACAGAACAGGAAAAGTAACCATAAAAAGACGGTTCCATTTTAAAGCCGAGTCGCACTTGCTAAGACAACCTTGAGGGTCTTGCTGAAGCCGATCAGGGAGTATCTCTCCAAGTGGAGAAGGAACTGTTGGAAGTAACAGGCAAGGAGGAACAGCCTGGACAGCATTCACACGGCTGTGCCCTTCACAGCAACTGCTGCTCCCAGGTGACAGGAGGCAGCAGTGGGTGAAATATTTTTATTCCCATCCATGATACTAAGCAGCTGTACTGCACTGACAGCTACCCTGGACTATTTAAGTCTGTAGAATCTGGAAAGCTAGAAATACCAAACACTGCCTTCCTTGACATTACCTCATGATTACTTCACTCATCACTGGGGAATGTGAAGGTGAAAAGGTTTATGATAAAAAATGGTTGTTGCTCTCTCTAATGATTCCAGAGGCTGGGAGTGACTTTGAGGATGATATAATCCCTTTGCTATTTCTTGTACTTCTGCAATAAGGTACACAAATTAAACTGCTGCTAAGAAAAAACAAAAATATCTTTCTTTATAGTCAATGCCATCTTCACCATTTAATTGCACCCACAGTTTTTAACTGCAAAAATGCCCCACAACTTTAGAATATGAATATAACATCTATAGTGGAATTGAAATCACTTGGCTGTAATGCTCTTAAATTTTGGTCTCTACACTAAGATAGTCATTTAGGCCAACAGAGCCACAGTCATCTCCAGACAGCAATTCAGCAAGTTGATCTAAGACATTTCTCCTAGGATGAGATGAGTCATACTTTGGAGGTGCTGTTCTCTCTCCATTGACTCTCCAGACTATCATGTCTAATAATCACTGATTAAATTAGCTCTCCTGAATTTGTGTGATCCCTTTTTGACCACATTTATATCCTGGTCTCCACAACATCCTGTGGTAATCAGTTTCATAATTTAATTAAAGGTTATACAATAATTTCATTGGTGACCCTATTTCTTGTACTGTGAGAAACAATGACTATTTCTTATTTACCTGCTCCTCATCAGTTATGAAACAGCTAGACTCTCCCCAGCCTATGCTCCAGGTTCCTAACTAACTTTGCTCCCCTTTTCTAGACTTTCTATGATTTTACTAACTCTTTATCATGCAAGTGACTATAATTACAGATAGGGTGCTCCATATGCTTATACCGTAGAATATTTTTCTACTTCTGTCCTAGTATTTCCTAGCCATTTTAGCTGCTATTTGTCATGAACTGGCAATTTCAGAAATCTATCCTCATTAATGCTCAGTTCCTCTCTGATTCCTACTAGTTAATCTATAATCATGAATATATTTTGTCCCACAGACATTACCTTCCTCTTATTGCCAACAAATTCACCTGCCGTTTTATCTTCCCAATATTCAGTATTACAGAACCACGCTGCAGCACTTTATAGTCAGATTTAAATCTTACTGTTATGGGTAATCTCAAATCGTATGCAAACTTTCTCACTTCACTAGTCAACTGAACAAGTCATTTATGACTACATTTCATTTTTTTCCCCCACTCTCCATAAATTGTAAAAATGTGTTGTAACTGGTTTTATGCCTACTATCTCTTACCATATTATACATATATGCATACTAAAAATTACTTAGAAAATTCAAAACAAGACAGAAGATGGCTTAAACACATTGCTATCATTAAAGGCCAAAAACTTGATAAAATCTTTCATAGATTCACATATTTTAAAAACCTGGGAAGAAGTGTTGTGATTGTTTAGGACGGAAATAGTAGAATTTCACATACAAATTCCTGGCTCATCTCCAGTCTCTGTCACTGAACACAGTACAGTTTTTAGATAGGCACCTGGTCTTGATTTAAAGCTTTAAAACAACAGGTAATCTGACAGGTCTATAGTAAGAACAGGCCCTGCTTATGCTAAATGCTGCACCAGTAGAGCTGTTACCTCTCTTTGGCATGAGAATGTAGGGGAAAAGTTAAAGGAAATGAAGGATACAGTTTAGTAATAAGGTAAGCAGTGAAATAAAATAATAACAAAAAATTCCTAAATCTTCAAAATCCAGCAGTAAGAAACATAGTAATCTTAAAAGCTACTGTGGCACTCACCAGGAGCTTGGAACAACTAGGAAATCAGAGGACGCAATATAAAAACTGCTGACTGCCAGAAGGCAAAGAATTGTTTGAGCTAGTTATAGTTGTAGCACTTTCTGCCCCCCCTTTTTTTTTCCTAAATTACTGCAAAAAGACTCAGTATAAAGAGAACCTGTTACAGAATCCCCTCTGGAACTGAACACAACTCCAAATGATGGACTTTTGGTAGCGATATTTTTCAATCTCCAAGACAGAAGGGAATACAGAAAAAATTAGATTCAGGAAATCTGCCTGCTTTTTCATGGTGGAAAAAATCCTTTCATCTTTCCTGACCAGAGCAGCCCTGTTACTAAGGCCAGGCAAAAGGGGATGGGAGGGAGCGAATGTCAAGAAAAAGATTCAGGGAAAAGGATCAAAAATCTCTTTTCTCACATAAAAACCTGTATTGTATTCTGTGGGAAAATGTGTGTATCTTGGAATGGAAAAAATGTAGACTTCAAGGCAAGTGGTATAAGAAGCCAAATTTACAAAGACATGTAAGCACTTCTACGTGTCCGGACCACTTCCTACTGTAGATGCTGTTATCTAATTGCCTTGGTTCATTTCTATTCAAGTAAGTCAAGGTGACGTTCAGTATAAATGTATCAACTGTCTCTCCGGCAGCTTGAGTGCTCTTATGAAATCTCACCAAATACCTAAATAGCTATGCAAATCTCATCTGAAGTACTTAGTCGCTGCATTCCCTGCTCAAAATGCAACTTAAACTTTGTCACCTCTACTTTCTAAGAATATGACACCAGCATACAAAGCAGGCCAGGCACTGAACTTCATAATGCCAGCATGTGCATCCATGCCTTGTTTTACAGGCTACCACTTCCTAGTATTTTGAAGGTCCTGATTTCTCACACACTGCCACTGTGAAACATTCAGGTTGGCATTTGATTCTTCATAAAAATAGCCAGGCACATGAATAATCATATGTCATATTAACGTTAGTCCTAGGGAGCTGTGAGTGCCAAGCTGTGAGCACACATTAACAGAGTGGGGTAAGGAACATGCCCAAATAGCCCAGTGAAATTACTGGCTATAATGTTGCTGAGAAACACAAACACGTATATAGATGTACACACACAATAAATATAGGCTAAGCTGGTTTTATTATGCAGACATGCTTAGCGTTAAGAGTGTCTACAAAGTATTACCAAGGCTCTGCTGTCAGACAGACGGTTAGGTAACAGTAAATTGAGTATGAATCTCAGCCCCAAGTTGTCCCTCTTCTTCCTCCTAGTCCAATCTTTTCCCTGCACCTTTGGTTTCCTCCCCCTCCCTGGCAGTGCGCTTTCCAAGCCAGTCCCAGTAATCTCTACTAGCTCATCCTGACTTTCTCCCACTTTTCTTCCGTCCCTCCTTCCTACCTGGGTCTTATTCCCTACCCAATGCCAATTCTCATCATCCCTGGTGTTTTAGCTGCACTTTTTCTTTTCCTATTTTGGCTTTTCATCAGCAAAAGCAGCGAGAGCAGCGATGTTCACAGCAGGCAAGGTGTATGCATAAGGAAAAACCAAAAAAAGGTAGGCTTGCTTAAACTGCAGAGAAATTAATCTGGGCAACATCTTACTGACAGTTAAAAAATCTTGGCATCTTCAGGCACAAAGGTAAAACAACCACTCCCAAGGAGCAGAGAAGGATGGATGCCCAGGCTGCCAGCAGTGCTGTCAGCACCTTGCAGATGGGCAGGCGCTGAACAGGAGGGACCAGGGGCAGGCTGCAGCATGTTTAAATGATGCTGCACGCTATACCATATTTTAAAGAGCACTTCATGTTAAAAAAACAGGTTGTAAAGCTAAATGAATTATGCACCTTATAATTATGTTGTGTAAAGCTTAAACAACCCGAAGCAGCCACCTGATTTACAGGCGTGAGATGCAGGTGCAGGGAGGAAGGCAAGACTGATACAAATGTCTCTCTCACATGTAGGCAAACGTGTGGGGTGTGTATGTGTATGCGTATGTGTATGCGTATGTGTATGCGTATGTGTGCTCCTCCAACTACCCGAAATCACTGTGGACTAGTCGGACAAGAAGACGCCCACAGAGAGGAGCTGTCAGTGGGCAGGAAGAGGAGCAGAACCAGCTACCTTCATTAGCAGTAACGGCGAGTGAGACACACAGCACAACAGCTTCAGATCCTAATGGGTCTCGGTGAATCTAATCACCTAAAAAGTGGGGTAAGAGGCAGAAGCGTGGGAGGAGTTGATATACCTAAGGGATGAGATTAATTTTGACATCCTCAAGTAGAAAAAGAGCATTCAAACTACTGCGGAGAGAGGCTGTTACTTACATTTTCTACATGTTATTCTATATCCTTTCTTCTCTCCTCAATCCTAACAAAGCAGTGTTGAGTGAACCTATTTGTGTTTCACTTGTAGCAGACACCATTGTCCACCCTTATTATCACCTGGGTTTCTAGGTGGAGGCTTGAATTGGTTTTGTTTGGTTGCTTGTTTTTCCCAGAACAAATGGAGACATGACTCTTACTGCTGCCCGTTTGCCCCTGATAAAAGGACAAAATGGAAACAGAAAAGGCACTGGGGTCAGAAATGTCACTTGCATTTGTACCTTCTCTTTTAAAAACTAGCTATACTTCTCACAAAAACTTTTCAGAACATGTAGGAAAAACCTTTTTTAAGGTTAAAAGGAAGAATCAGTTTGTTCCTCTGCTCTGCTTGCCATATAGATTGGTGCCCAAAAAAGAGGAAAAAAATCTTAAATCTGACAGGCACGGGAAAACCCAGAGGAGCTGCAATCCCCCAAACAAACAAACACTCACTGTCTTGAAGTCTCCATCAAATTAGTGCCTGCCACCAAATAAAGCCACTCGACAGTCTGCTCATTCTTCGCTGACATTGTACTTCCACCCTATGCCAGTATCAGTGCTCCAAACTCTTTTAGAAACATTATTTTTCCCTAACTTGAAAGGAGCTGGGCTGATTTATGACTCTAAGAACCTGGCCAGAATCTAGAAGACATCAAACTACCAGTCTGTAACTTAATCTGTTTCCTCAAGAAATTGAATTAAAATGTTTTGGTTTTTTTTAAATTATTATTAATGATGACAGTAAATAACAAAAATCAGTCACAATTTTTAAAACTTTTGTATGACCAGGGACAACACAAAACTGAGAAATTGTGCCAAATTGTGCCAAATTATTTGAAATGATTGCAAAGAAAACCAAGAGAAGACTCTTTCTCTCTAACACAGGATCTACAAATCATGCACAGAATAATAAGGGGAAGTAGTTATATAGCCATTAGGAGGGACTTCGATTAATCCAGGTTGTTTCTACCTGGGTGGTAGCCATTACAAGTTGGCTATCTAATCTAAACTAGTCATCTAGACTCCAATGCGCAATGGAGAGAAACAGGCACCCAATTCACCAAGAGGCAATTCATCTCATGCTAAAAGTCTATATACAAGATAAGTGGGATTAATTGCTTTCTGGAGATGCCTACTCTTGTTTGACTAATGAGAAAGCCTACACAATTAGTTTAAACTAAACATTTAACTTCCAGACAGCTAGAATGCCATGAAAAAAACCATTCCACCCTTGAGCTCAGACTGAGCTGACTCTCCCAGTTCAGGGACAATTACAGAGCCTACAGCCAAACTGTGCTTCAGTCCTCCTGACCCAAACCTAGGTACCACCTGGTTGGCGAAGTCCAGCAAGGAGACAGTGGATCTTGGCTAAACTTGTGGGACAAGATACCAGCTCGATGCTATGGCAAACCCTGTGCAGACTCTTCCCAAGAAACAGTCTTTCTGCCAATACAGCTAGTGACCAACCTGTTTCAAACAGCGCTTCTTTGGGGTCCAGATTTACTAACAAAAATCACACAGCTTTATGAACCCCAATTTCTCTGGCCCTTGTATGGCCATTGTCATGCATTCATTCAGTTAATAAGCTTCTCTTGGATGAAAAATGGGGATTATGTTAACTTACTAATTTTTAAAGTATTTTTAGTAGTTTTGACAGGTGAGTACCATTGACTTGCTGATACTTCCATGAGGAATGGCCCAGTACCAACTGGCTCCAGTCCTTGGTAATTCATATATAGGAAAGAACACAAGCATTTCTACAGAATTATATTTCTGTAATTCTATGAACTCATTTTATATGAATGTATCAGTAAAAGGTAACTTTAGAAAAATATCATGTGTCTGGTATTACATAAAGAATTAGTTGTAACATCCCCACTGCATCTACAATGCTTAATTTCAAGCACTCGGAGGCAGGTAGGTATCTTGTAAGTCCTACTTCTCCAAACAGCACAGGTCATTTTGACATTTTAAGAGGACTAAGTTACTAGGCATGTAAGCACAGTGTAAATTAATTAAACAAGTTGAAGCAAATCCAGTCACAGCCAAGGGTCCCAATTCAGACACCGTATAACTCTTTACTTCCAGGTCTCATGAGATTCTTGCTTTTCTTAAAGAATTGTCCTCTGCATATAGAAATGACATGAAATCATCGTTAACTTCAGCCTCAGTTAAGCTTCTTTGATTTGCTTTCAACCATGACACATACTCACTTTGTCCGTGCTTTTGCTCTCTAAAGCAGTTTATAAAACCTGAAAAAAGGACTGCTTTGTATCATATGGAAAATAACTGTGCTGTAGGGAACAATACCAAGGCTGAAAAGCCTAAAATTAGACCTGCAAGCTTTGCTTTCATTGGCAGCGATGTGTGCACATTCATATTGTCCCAATCCTACATTCTACCTCTTCTATTCTTGCGAAACACACTACTTTCTGAAAAACACTGAAGTTTAAAATTAGCAAACTTCTCCAATTCAAGGGTATGCTGACCTTGATGATTGGTTATTTTGATCACATTCACCTTTAATAGCGAATTACAAGATCAGCTTATTTTCAAAAGCAGTAGCAAAGAAAAAGCATTTGCAGAACAAAAGGCTGAACATCTCTGAAATGGTGCCTGGAATAATCCTGCAATTTCCAGGTTGCTTTTTTTTCCCCCCTCCTAAGAAAACTCAAACACAAATCTAATAGCTGTATTTTTCTATCCTGAAAGCAAGCTAGTGAGGAGATACGCACTATATAAAGTGGCTGGTGCTGGGCAACATGGGTCTAACAGGGATAATTTAGTCATAACAGGTGAGCATCTACGATATACCCATTCTCCCCTCAGCTACATCCATTCAGTTCCCACTGTAGTCAACAGGGGGAATAAATAAGAGAAAAATGTATCCAAAAGGTCAAACTTCATGGTTTCTCAAATGAAGAAAGCCACAGAGAGGCTAAAGTGAAACCAATGCCAGCTACTGCCTTAAAGATAATGCAAGCTGTTGCTAGTCTAGTGTTTATTTTGATTGTCTCCTTGTGGAATTTCAGGATAAAATATGAGATTGGCAGTCAGCCTGAAGGGGGTAGAGTCAGAGCAGTCCAATTTCAACAGACTATCAAGATGAACTGTTGGGAGTTATTTTACAGGTTTATGGCTATAGCTCCCTCTGAAGCACAGTGTTATTAATATTTGTAGAACACGATGATATAAATAGCAAAACTACATCCACCACCTAGATATCTGCAGTATGCTCTGACAGAGCACTTTTTAGATAACTAAATATCATTAAATGTGCCGCAACTGCTATACCTGAGTTACAATATTAGATACCAATATAAGTAATGCAACTGTTATTTACCCATCAAAAAATGCTGATGTGGATCAGGGGGTGATTTTCTGTCAGAAAACAGAATTTATTTCTAGTACCATGAACAAGGAGCCAAACAGTTTCTTGGAGTTAGGACCAGGGGAAGTCTAGACAAAGCTGGTCCTGAACTGCATTCAGTGTTTCCCACTGGAAAATCTGTGGCCATAAAAAGTAATGTTTTCAAAGTACGACAAAGAGCAGCCGGAGAATACTATTTATTTCATCACACTGATTTTGTCAGTATTTCCTAATGTTTCCTACACCCTGGAAACTGCGTAGGCTGTCCTTCAAGCTTCACTTACCCAAGCAGCAAGCTCCACAGGTCACACGGTGGCATTTCAGACAACGCTGAGCTTTTGGAAAAAGAATTGAGGCTGGTTTTGTCACTGAGACAAAAGGGAGATATTAACCACCAACTGCCTCATAAGCGGGCTGCCACAGCATGGAAACCCTGAGAAAGGTACATACACCTTTCTCAGGCCCAGGAAACTTTGTCTTGGTTCCAACCTCAGGATGAGGTAATTTCTTCCTGGGACAGCCCTTCTTTTGTGCCTGATTAAGCCAGGTAATTACCTCCGGATTTTGTAGGTAGGAACACGATATGCAATAAGTCCATTTATGGAGCTGTGGTTTCAGTCGCAGACTTAGCCTTCTATTCTTCCATATAGAGAGTTGCTTTTACTGCTGTGAAAACTGCCATCTTTCAAGTTTCTGTAATTCTTCCAAATTCTTCTAATGATTCAATCACTATGGATGTGCCTATACTTGCATATTAGTTCAGCCTAAAATCGGCAGTGGATATGAACTACAGAAGGTATTCCTGAGAATAACACACTCATCCCTTTCTTATTCTTCATAAAAGAATTTTATTAACAAAGCTATGTTTCCAGAGAATAACAATTTTCCAGACTAAGAGTACCTACACATAGAACTATTTCAGAATAGCTTTTCCCACTGAACATCAGGAACAGGAGAGCTCCTCTTTGCTATTCACTTCACTACTTAAATGTGATCTCTCATTTTACATAGAAGGTACAAGATCCATGGACCTAGATACTTAAAGAAAGAATTTTTCTATTATTTATTATTTATTATAATGTATAATCAATAGTAGAACTGGTTCTACCATGGGATTTTATTGGAAGTGCACTGGACATAAAAATACTAAAAAATGTTAAAGATTCTGCAGCGAGCTGTACAATCCCTTATAAAAGATTTAAATTAAATTAAATTAAAAGTAAATTAAATGTATTTAAAAATATTCCCCACAGTTATCTCCAGATCCCCACACATGCTATGCACACTGGTACTGAATACTTTATAAACTTTATATACTCCATACTGTACGGTATAGAGGTTCTGCACAGAGCTTTGCAAATTTCTTCATGAATAATGTAGAGAAAAATAGGTTAGGCTCTTCTGGAGCCAGCTGACAGAGCGGAGGTAATGGCACAATATCCTGAGCCTGTGTGTGAAACAGCTGAGTAAGAAACTTTTCCTCAAAGCTTCGCACGGACTTTGGGAAAAAGTGAGGTTAAACTTGTGACCTGATGTGGCTTGTTTATTTCTTAGGAAAAACAGGTTATCATTCAAGCTGTCTGTGGTGTCTTCAGGTCTTTATTCACTCGGAGTGTCTTCATGGTAGGTGCCAGCTGTCCTTAGAGCGATGGGTGCTGGGGTGAGTTGTGCACTGGAGGGATGGAGTGGCCCAGCTCCCAGGCACGTCCCGGGGATGGCTCTCCCCAGCCCGCCCAAGGCAGAGATGGTGCCAGCAGGATGTGCCCACCCAAGTGCAGAAGCAGGATCCCAGCAGCATCCTCTGGGCTTTACTCCACACCATCCACTCCCCAACCAAGGAAGTACTTATTTTACTCCAAAGCAGTCTAGACATGAGCTAATATATATAGAACGCAGATGCACAGGAGATTATTACCTGACACAAAACCAGAAGAAACCATCTGATAAGAGAAAAAAAATGTAAATAGGTTGAGTAAGCTTCATGCTAGTGCATATATTCCCATCCTAATCTCCTTTTTGAACACCTACTTCATTTGCTCACTGCAGAAAGGGCTTCTTGCCACTTCCCACCAGCCAGATTCTCCCTTTCCACTACTTGGGCTTGCTTTTATTTTGGCTGAGTGTAAGGAAGATTTGGAGAAATCCTTGCAGGAATGGTAGAGTGCAGGGAGCTGCCCTGCCTATCGATCGATGCCTGCTGCCCAGAAGAGAGGCAGGATGAGAGTTGTTTGCTCCCTGCTTGTTCATCTGCCCTCCTGGGAACAAGCAAAACTGCAGCAACACATTACGGCATGTGCTGTCAAAGTGCCTCGGGCAGAAAAATAAGTGAAGTATCAAGTAACTGAGCCCCTTCAGCTAGCCATGGGATGTAGTGCTGTCGCTGCCAAAGCAAAGTCCCACTACAGCTAAACCCTGCCTTTAAATTTTTCATTTAGAGTGACAAAAAGTCCCATTGAACGGCCTGAAACTGCAGGAACAGAATAAAACCGGCAAGCTCTTTTGCTGAAAAACAACCTGACTGTGGTGTTCCACTTTCAGAATACACACCTGAACTGAAAAGTTTGCTGTACAAGCTCTGGAACCTTGCTGTGCAGAAAAAAAATTGTACAACCAGCTCTTACGTATGGCAGATTTTCATCTTTTGTCTTCCATAATGTGGACTTGGCTGACAGCACTTACTAACAACTTAATGGAGCCTGATGGAGTTGAATTGGCTTATATCCAGCATGATTGGTGCTCAAATGACTCCACTTTTAAATATTATGCCATAATAATAAATGGGAAGTAAAGATCGCCCACAGTTGGCCAAAGAAATAGAGATTTTTCAAAGGAAAATGAGGGAAAACACAACTTCTGGATTATGCCACATAAAATATGTATCTTTAATTTTCTTCTGCTCTAGTACTTTTAAAAAAACTATTTTTACTAAGTGTCAGTCTTTACGGTGTCACTCCCATTCCCCTCTGAAACAAGCACGAACAGATAATAGCCACTTCTGCCAACTCTCACTGTGGTGACAAATCTCAGACACAACCCATAGATTAGTAGAATCTAACTGGTTATGCCTGTTTACTGCACTGTACTGAGAAATCTTCACGTTTCATTTTACTCATAGTCAAACTGATTTCTAGGTAATGCTTCGCATGTCCAAGGGGAAAAGCCACAAAGCCTGTCTAAAATGGAATTCAGCTATAAGTTATAGGAGAGCACTACCATTTTACAGTCTGCCCTAAAGCATACAACTGAGAAGAGGTCAATTGCTGGCTTCATTCTAAAGGATAACTCCAAATCCAAATGAGAAACTGCTCTGGGATCTTATTTGATCTTACTTTGACAACTGTGTGTGCATAAGCAATTTTCATGTGTTGTGGAGTGCTGACACCTGTATTTTATTATGCAAAACGCTAAGAAGAAATCATACGTCAAGGACTAGGGCTAAAGCAATAACTCAAACTGATGTAGTAATTGTATGTAACTGTAATATAGTGATGTAATTATTCTAATGTAATTAAAACTCAGAGATAACAGAGACATGTACATCCTCACTATCTGCTTAAAGAGCTCAATCCGTGCTCTGCAGCCTACCTCCTCATCAGTTCTAGCCCAAGTGGATCTTCATTATCACACCACCACGCTATTGAGATCTCAGCAGCAAAAGCCCAGAACCCTGGGACAGAGGCAAATATCAGCTTATTTCCAGTTTATAAGTATTACAAAATTAGACTGCTGGTGGCTTAATCATTTAAATTTAAGGTATACAATTTTTAGTAACAAATACTTTTAGTTACTTAATACTTTTATTTCATTTTTAGTTCATCAACTACACACAAGCACCTGCTTCTGTAAGAATTTATAAGGACAGCCAATATTTCTAAACGGCACTGTTTAGCTTCGTAGCATGTACCTGAGAGAGCCAAGAGGAAAGACAAACCTCAGGAAGAGGTGATAGGCAGACAATAACAACTCTGTATTGGTCCCATTACTGCACAAAAGGATGATTTCATAGTGATTTTAATCTGACATAATCAAGTTCTGCTGCCAAAAAGGGTTATACACTCCAAAGAAAACCTCTCTCATTTTTGGAAACAACTCCTTGCCTAATGGCTTGTGTATACCCTAAGATTTGTACGGCCACATGCAAGGCATGATAACAAAAAAACAGCCATGGCCCTTCACCCAGAAGAGAAAAAAAAAAATAGGTCCCTCGGGTAAGCTAAACCACAAAGGAATAGGTTGTAATAGGGAAGCGAGGCAACAGGGAAAGCTCCCCTTTCTAGCAGATGCACTTGATCAGTGACCATATTGACCCAGCTGGGAAAGGTTGAGCTGGGCTCTATGGAGAGCTCAGCCCAAGCTGGTGCCACCATTCATCCTCCCGCTGCAAGGAACATAGATCACCTGGTGCTGGGGTAATCAGACATCGCATTTCACTCGGGACAGACCAGTGTCACACCAAAAGTCCAATGGGACACTGCTTTCATCCAAATTTCTAGATCTGCATCCTCATTCTTTTCAAACCCCAAATCTGGACACCCTACCAGCAGCTCTTGTATTACTCATCTCACTGCCAGACACAGAAGACAATCATCAACATGGGAACGACACCTGAACTGTATGGGCAACTCTTCTGAGGAAGAGATTGGCCTTTACTGATGAATGGGACTGAAATACTCAAAGCTTATCCGTGAAAAATCTGCACAAATGCCAAACGTTTTCCCACCTTGACTTGTAACAACTAGAAATACGGGTTTTGAGATTTTGCCCAACTTCTCTCCAATTAGCAGAGTAAACTGAGTTCCCCCCATGAAGGGAAGTTCACTATAGCACTCTGATCAAGCAGAGTACAATTGGTCTACAACTGATCTAGAGTTCACTATGAGAATCAGGGTTTTGGATTCCATCCTCTGCTTTGCCATCAATCTTCTAAAAGCTTTCGGACAAGCCACGTTTCTTCCTCCTGCTTCATCATGTAATACGATGTGAATGAAATAATTTCAAATTCTATAAATTTGCCAATACTGTAGGTGTCATATCCCGTTCAAAACTGATATCAGTGGTGAAAAACTATGTGGCACATAAATACAAATGCAAAACAATGAGCAACTTGTCATTTAAATACTTCAAAAATGGCCCCAAACTAACAGCTTTTTACTGCAGAAAAGCAGGATTTTTAAAAGCAGCAGTTCAGTCATAAGATCAATGAATCATATGATGAGAGAACATATAAAGTCTTATGCAAATGCTTCACATTTTATTTTTCACTTCTTCTCCCCACTTAGTTTCATGTCCCAAATGCCTCTAGATGAGCAAATTCCCCTGCACCCACACAGAACTCGCTGCCAGC
>KZ507387.1:0-27191 GCA_002844005.1 Limosa lapponica baueri
CTTCCCCTGTTTCTGGAACAGCTCAGAGGTAATAGGTTCAGTTAACTCCCTATTGCAGGGCAAGGATAACAACTGCTGAACAGCAGTAATACTGCAAGTCAATGCTGTCCCCTACACAAGCAGCACAGAAGGAAGGGTATGACTACTTCCTTGGAAAAGCAGCGACAAGTCTTTTGTCCTAAGCAGCAGTAAAGTGAACAGCTGCAGCTTTCTGCCGTGGATGGGAGCTATTTGCACTGTGGATTTGACAGCAACACTTAACATGTGGTCCACCAATAGAGAAGCGCCACTGAGTAAGGGTAGCACATGGTCAACACTCCTGGACAAGGTTAGGTGAAAGGATGAAGATTATTCAGCCGTTTGGAAAAATTTTCCATTAAAAAAAAAAAAATCTGGTTTACAAAAATATAATAAAATAATTGCTACTTTCGTAGCAGAATTCAGGCTGTGAATTACCAAGACACCATTAGGATTTTGAGGGTTTTACTTAAGAAAAAATAAATTGGAATGACTTAACCTCTTTCCTCCTTGCAAGTCCAGGGTCAGACACCCATTGCTGCAAAAATAGAGTCAATATCCATGTTCTCAGTAGCTTCTTTCCACACAGGGCCAGGGCTTCCTTCTCGCAGCAGCTGCTTAGGGGTCCTGGCTGTGCTTAGTTTGACAGAGGCTGTATCAGCACTGGAATGTCCTTCCTGACTCGGAGGCCCATCCTGGTAAGCCGAGAGGATGAGTGATGCACTGTTCTCACAGATGCCAAAACGCTCAGAAGGATTTTGCCGAACAGTCTTCGGAGTTCTCTTCAAGCGTGTGGATGATTTGATCCTCCTTCGCCAGAGCCGTGCCCCGAGGTACTGCTTTGGCCAGCGCACATTTTGAGACCCGTATAGGAGGTATTTACGGACAGATGTTTTGACACAGCACAGTTTTTTCTTCAAGCTTAAGGGGAGGAAGGTGCACAAAACATAACTTTATCAGCTGCTAAAGTATTATTTCATTCAGTGTTTGGAGAGATTTGGTTATTAGCCTTCTCTACTGTTTTCCTTGTCATACCAAGGAAATACTCCAGCACCTTGTACAACAGTAGCCGGGGCATTCTGAAGAAAGACAACATCCCTCACATCATATAATCATTAGCATTCAACACACACATTATTTAAGGTGCATTTTCATCATCCTCCTAAAGTGTTTGTGCGTTTGTTAGCTTTTTTAAAACTTTCACAAATGACTGAAGCTAAACACAATGTTCACGTCAGAGCTACCAGTGACCTGAACTAGTGATCCCATTTGAATTTAAGAGTGGGTTAGACCACTGGGTTTCTCTACACTAGCAAAATACTTAATATTAAAATGTAAAGTGTCAGATCCAGAAACTCCACACCCCTGCCAAATTACCTGCATCCTTGAGCCTCCACGTGGTGCAGCCGGTTGCTTTTCAACAACTTGTTACGCAGAAAATAAGCTGCTGATTTAAATCTGTTGCCTTTGCACCACAGAATAGCTTTTCTGAGTGCCTCTGACAGTTCCCCAAATGACGTAGCCGTTTGGACCATCTGTACAAGAGCTCCAGTATGCTGCGATTTTGCTATGCGAGAGGAAAGTGATGCTGATTTTGCTTTAAAGGGCGTTGATGCAATGCTTATACCCTGAAACAAAGAGTAACAGAAATAGTCTTTTAAAAACGTGACACGCTTGATCCTCTCTGCTGGAGAGGAGCACAGCACTGAGGTTTTTGTGAGAACAGTCCTTATTTCCTAAGGACAAAGTGGAAGAGCAGTCTTGTTTTGTGGACTACAAAAAAGAGGCGGCAGATAATTAGAATTTGTATTCCTCTCTACTACTGACTTGCTCTCTGGTTGTTTCATTTGACATACCAACAAAGGCTCCAATTTGTAAGCAGAAATTAATCATGATTTTCAGTGCAAAGCTTCCACGCCAGCTTGGGTTGTTAGACAAGCAAAAATAAGGCAGGGAAAAGGGACATTTTCCACTGGGGATATCATGTTTTGAGTGTTAGGGTCTTTAAAGTTAAAAAACAAACAAACAAACATGTAAAACAGTGCCATACAAACCTGTTGTGTCAGAGGTCTGGATGATCTAAGCAAGCTCTTCACATCAAACCCCAGGTGCTTCCCTACAAAGAGAGAGATGAAAGTTCCTATTATGAAATAAAGACAGTTTTCAGTCTTCACACAGAGACACCACGATGCTTTGCCCTGCTGAGCTCTTAGATCTCCTGCCACCTCAGCAGGCTCACACCTGTACTCAGCATTTCCAGGCAAACTCAATGGGGCTACACTCATCTCCCATGGCAGCTGACAAGGGATGAAGAGGATGCAGAGATTTACAGATGGCTGCAAAGGAGAACTGCATGGATAAGAGCTTCACACAAACGCCTGGATGCCTGCAGTCACTGGTCATAGCCCTGACTGCAGGGGAAGATGGGCACAGCCCAGAACCAGCAAGCACAGGATACAACCCTATCTACTATTGTACAGACTGTGCTCTTTGCTTCCCTCGCTATCCTTGGGCCCCATCTATACAGAGGCAGGAAAATAAAAATGACTATCTACAGGACCTGTATACTGCACTCCTTACCTGCTCCTCTTCAGGCTGTATCGTGTTTTAAAAAAAAAAAAACCAAAAAAACCACAGAACAAAAAGTCTTACAATACTGAAATTATCCATAGCTTTATAAAGGCAAGGGTACGTGCAGCATTCACTTCCTCTTCCAAGGCCAGGAGAGGGGAGTTTGCACTAGCACCACACTCCGTGGGTAGCAGAAGTACTTTGCTCTGTTGGACAGAAGCCGCGGTCAGTCTCTGAGACATCAGAAACCAGTAGCACTGTGGCACAAGGCTTTACCTCTGCTGGCTCTGGTCACCAGAACTGGTTCTCCAATGTCTGCAGGGCATGGGATGCTACAGTTTTTCACAACACTCCTGCAGGTCGCAAAATGTCTCTTTTTCTCCACCACTGACACTGCCTCTGGCATTGTTGGGAAGAGCTTCTTCAGCCAGCTGGTAGTTTTTTTTGTTGTAAGCATTCTAGCCTTTTGCTTCTTCACCTCAGAAGAAACATTCACTCCAAGGAAGTTACTGATATCCGAAGGGAAGGTAAACCCCTTGATATAAGGCATCTGTTGGGTCTCAGATACCAGATGAAGTGATGTCGACAATATGCCATACAAGGAAATGAGGCTTTGCAATACACATCTGTACTGAATCCTGAAGAGAGAAGACAGAAAGGTATGTGGAGTCTCCTCTAGCAATACCTCGTGCTCACTGAATAACTACCTTCAGCTCAAGCGAAGAGCTGACAGAAGAGATTCCAAATTGCCCTTTCCCTATTTCCCCTCAATACAAGCTTATCTTTTTACACTCCATCACCGTGCTTTCCTTAATATTACTCTGAGCTTTAACGAACTGTTCAAGATCAGAGCGCAGGAGTGACTTGACCAGTAAATCCCTGATCAGGAGCCCTTCCACTTCCCTAGAACTTTGTGGAGTGCCACACCTGGGACTCAGCAGGTTCCCAAGTCTCATCTAAATCATTTGTCAGAGGTCGTCCCCCACAAGCAACCTCTACCAACTCAGGACAATGGTACTAGTGCTGATGCCATACAGTCACCTGCTCTGCATTTACTGGGGAGACAGATGCCTTGTGCCAAAGAACATTTTACTGAGTTCTACACAATGCTGTTACTCCTTCAGCTACACACAGCAGTTACTTTCTCAGTGTGGCTCTGCTGTACTGAGAGAGACTACAATGACTTCCCTGGAAAACTCAGGAGTATTACAGAACAACTTTATCCCAGCCTTTCTGTTTCAGCACGAGGCAGGACTTACTGCTTGCTGCAAAAAGTACCAGATGTTTGGGGCAGGCTGGCATTAACATTCTGATTTTACTAGTGCTACATAAAGTTTGCTACGAAGCGAGAAGAAAGCCTTCCAAAATAGCATGTGAGAAGTCTCTCTCCACTTACACAACTCTTCAGGTTCTAGAATCAAGTCCAAAAGGATGGAGGGACCCCCCTCCTCCTCCTCCCAACTGAATAAAGCTCACTCAGCAACAAGGCCTAATTACAAACCCTTCTCCCTGACAGGCATGTCAAACTGACAACAAACAAGACAGACTTTGGAATACACAAACCATAGCCGGCTCAACAACCCCGAAGCCACAGTGTTCAAAAGTATGAATTCTTCTGAGCAGAGATGTTGGACGGACAAGCTGAAAATTAGACCAGTTAAGGATAAAAAATAAACATCAAGTAATGAGACTTGCTGAACGCACCAACTAGAGGCAATTTGCAAGGGAATATTCTGGATAATTTGGGAGATGAGCATCCAAACTTTGTATTGCTCACGGCCAGAACAGCAGCTGGCCAACAGCCTGAGGTTCCTACATAATAACTTTAAAATAAGATGTTTGGCTATCAAAGAAACTCCAAGTTGCACATATGAATTGCACAGTTGAGTCCATCAGCAATACAGGGCCTACAGCAGACCTAGTTTTGGTCTCGTGAGGTGCTGCTGGTGAACTGTAAGAATGTCTTCATGGTGACAAAAGGATACAGAAAAGCTTTACAGCAACAGTCCAGTAGACGCAGTATGAGCTTGCAACCTCCCAACACCTTCAGAGCCACTGTTTCCAGCATAGGCTGGCTGGGAGCTAAGCACTCTGCCTGGGCTTGGGGTGCATTTTTTCTGTGTTGGTACAAGGATAAGGAGATGGTTATTATCTAGCATTCCCTGCCTTTAGGTCTGCAGACTGAGTTAATGGATACATCCTGTATAACATATGGGATCATGACACTTACTTGGGAATCAGTCCTGCCAGAGTTTCAATGCAGCCCACCAAGTTCATTTTCCATAGGCGCTTCAAACATTGTTCTACCTAGGGAAACAAAAAGACAACTCATTTTGACTGGTATTTTGAGAGATGGGAGTGCCTTGGTCAAAGAACTATCACTATATTAAGTGACACCTTCCCCTTATCAGTTTAACAGCACAGATTGCAGGTTTGTGTGACAGAATGTTCTGTTATGTTCCTATATCTGCACTACGATGGAAAAGATCCCTTTTTCAAACTACTGTGAATATGGAATTAGCAACCTGCTCTAGGTGGACCTGCTTTGGCAGGGGGGTTGGACTAGATGATCTCCGGAGGTCCCTTCCAACCCCATGTGACTCTGTGAAAAGCTGGAGTAGGCCACTGTTAATCAGTGCTGCGTGGTTTCTCCTACAGTATACAATATCTCATGGTATTGGCTTTTAAGAAAAAAAATATATAAACAAATCAAGAGGGTAAGAACAATTCCTGTTCTATTTCAAAACAGTTATTTGAAGATACTGACAATCCAGTAAAGTACTGGAAAACTGGCAAGGAGTTCACTTTTCATCTTAAAACAGAAAGTGCTTAATAGAGTAGCCTAGAATTATTCTACTCCCTCCCATTATTACAATTAATTGAAAATCAAATCCCTGTAGTGCTGATATGTTTAAAGGAGCTACTGCAGGTCTCAGTGCGAGTATAAGAGGCCAAGTCTTGCTTCCCCAGGGCTGGAAAGCTGCACAGAGCCAGCAAACCCACTGAACTAAAAGGCATGGAGCCCTACAGACGACAAAACGCACATGCTCCAAAATGGTTTTTGCACGATGATACCCCGGGCATCCAGATGCCCCTCTGGCACCGGTGACCAGCTGCCGGCTACCTGCCGCTCCTCACCTGCTGCAGGGCCAGGTAGGGCCGGTGCCGGAGCAGCCTGTTGTGGTACACGTAGAGCACGGCCCGCAGGACGCGTTCCTCAGCGGACAGGCCCGTCCCTGACAGCCGCTTGACGGCCAGGTCGCATCGCCGCCGCAGCGCCGGCAGCCACCTCACTGCGGGAGGCAGACAGACAGACAGACAGACAGACAGACAGACATCACCTCAGCGCCCGCCGCCACCTCGACAGCCCCCGCCCCCCCGCCCGCAGTGCTGCCGCCCGCGGCCGGCGGGCACCGCCACCTCCCAGCCCTCCCCGGGGACCTGCAGGGTGTCCGGCCGCCAGGGCCACCGTCTCGCTGCTGGCGGGCCACGGCACCTCCAGCCGGTTCCACGCCGCCTCGGGCGCCGCCATCTTCCCCGCTGCCGGGGCGGCGCTGCGCAGGGCAGGGGGGAGGCCGAACGCGGGCGCGACCATGTTGTCGGGCCGGGGAGGGGGGGAACCGGGCCGGACCAAGTCACCCGGCTGGGACGGCGGGCCGCTCCCGGCGACAGCGGCTGAGGCCCGCAGGCCCGGTGGCGGCGGGCCGGTGGAGCAGGCGTTGCTCGCCTTGGGGCCGCCAGTGCCTAGACCCGGGGGAGAGAAGCCCCCGGGCTCCCGGCAGGCGGGAGTGGGAAAGCCCCGCTCAGGTCGCGGCCAAGCAGCGTGGCCGGGCTGTGTGAAGGCCGTGGGGCAGCCGTGAGCCCCCCGGCCGTGTGGGGCCTGCTGGCGGTGGGCACCCACCGCACGGGCCGGTGATGGCAAGGCATGCCAGCCTGGATGCCTCTCCAAGGCCCGACGCCTAACTCTTGACAGGCCGCGTTGCCAAAATGTCATAAATGAGAAGGGAAAGAAATATAAATTTATGAGTGTTACTCAACACGCTTAAAACCTCGCAGTTCTTCAGCGTCTGCCTCCGGAGCTTGGGCTGTTCAGAGCCAGAAGTCCCCTGCGATGCACTGCAGGCTCTGGGGTAGCCACAGCATTCTTCAGGGGACAGCCCTGTTACCCGCCGTGCGACTGTCCCCTCCCGTCGCACACGGACGGAGCCTGAAGTGCAATAAAGGCTGAGTAACTTCACACCAGTGGCAATTTGTCTGGGCATTTTGGACAAGGAGGGGCCTTGCTGCTCTTGCTCTGGGTGCCCACCCAGCCTGCCTGACCCCTGTGAGCGCTGCTCCCAGCCCCAGCTGCCGGATTGGCCTGTGGCAGGGCCAAAGGGTGGAGGCCAGGCGGGATTATTGTGATGTATTAGTGCTCCTGGAATGGTTTCCCATCAAATGGACTGAATTTTTGTGGTCTTCCATGAGTTCTTCTCCCCTGAGTATAAGACATTATTTCCAGCCTCCGTCCCTCTGTGCCTGAAGTTCAATGTACTCTTTTCTTACCTGCCAACATTTGTATTCCTATTAATATATTTGTTAGAAACAGTGAATTTAAATTGAGCATTAATTTTATACGCTGTTATAATCTCTTTAGAGTCCCTTTTGTTGTAAAGTTTCTGTTTTCTTTCAAGGACTCTCATACAAATATAGATTAATGGTGTCCCCTTAAAAAGATAGAGCAAAATTAGCATTAATGATTGCACCTGTAGGGAAGAGGGGTGTGAGAGCAAACCAGGAAGCAGAACTGATAAAAGGTTGCCATGAGCACTTGCCGGCCCTGGAAAGGAGGGTGTTAAGCTTCCTAGGCTAGAAGTGAAGATGAGATGAGAAGTGAAGTTGAAAATGGAGTCTCCACAGTGTGAGCAGAGGATAACAAAGGTCTCTCTAGCCGAAATTCTGAGGTGCTTTGAACATCCTATAAGCGAGGAGCAAGCCTGGGCTATCTGCTTTCAGTGTTGCCGTAAAATGGAGCAGCTGGCTACGGGTCTGTACCCACCGCTCCATTCTGTGTTCATAAAAGGTCCTGGAAGCATCTTTATCCATGCTGACGGTACTGCTTCTTTCAAGGTGTATCACAAGTCCGGTAAGAGCATAGGTAGCTGTGGATGCCGAGGACTGTTCCTATACCAGGCTAAAATGTGGGGGCAAAGCAGGGAAACTTTTTTTTTCATGCCTTTCCCTACCCCTTTCTCTCTCTGTATGTTGTCATGAAGCCATGCTGCTGCCTATACTTTGTTACAAAGGACTGTAGATGAGTGGTAATACATATGTGTAGTCTGCTAATTTTTCTAATAATGCTCTAGAGAGTCATTTGGTTCTGGGGAATAGCTGGGATGAAAGTTTGTACCACTTAAATTATTAGAAAAAAAATAGTGTGGGGCTTTATTATATGTTCTGTTCATCTTCCAATGTATGGTTCCTTTGTTACAGTAACTCTCATAACGTGTCTAGGATTTACAGTTTCCTTTTTTTGTCACTATGTGTAGTCAGCAAGCGGCAACAAGCTTTGTCTTACGCACTGCTTAGTTGCACTGCTGCAGAGGTCAATGCTAGGCTGATTCTTCAGGGACAAGATCAGGTAATAAAGTATGAAGACAAATATCCAGTGCCATCCTTATGATTAGATATGGCTATTAGCAAACAAAAAAAAAGTACCCAGCAGCTATTACTTTGGGGCTAATGCCCATAATAAGAAGACTATCCTATGTTCCTTTCTAGGAGTCCCCCAATATAGACCTACTTTCCCCAGGTAGGACTGGCCTTAGTCAGAGGGGTTTGTTTCTCCATTACCAAGAATTCTTCAAGTTTTTCTCTCTTGACGGGGATTCTAAAAGCTGTTTTTCATCACCAATGCGGTTATCTTTCTCCCCATCCCCTCTTTTTTCCCTTTCAGATGTTGGCAGCGTTCAGCAGTCAGAGGACAAGGTAAGCCTGTGTCTTCACCTTTGTATGTGTGAAGATATAATCCTGCTGTAGTAGAAGGCCAGCTCAGGAGATGCAGATGTCTTTGGAAACTATTAAGGTGCTTAAATTTGATGTTCCCTGTGAGAGTGACTCTGTCCCCTGCAATGTGGGAAATGAAACAAAATGCTAGGACTGAACTCTAGTAAGATATGGGTCTGGGAAACAATGTATACAGGTGCTGCCTACTGTGGAATAGCCCACAGTCTTTTTGTCTTAATAGCAGGTAACTTAGAGGTGCGAGATTAATGGCTAGGTGCCATTTAAAAATCTTAAAGCAGCTTGTCTGGGGAGAATCTTGGGCTACGTGATGAGCATCTAGCTGCCTTTTGGGCCCATGGCTGGGAAGTGGGAACTGTGAAGTTCTCCACAACTCTTTATGCTGCCTTGCTTCCTTGGTCTCTGTCTGCAGCTGCTGGAGTACTTGGGAGTGGTGATCTATGAAGCCCTGGACTGGGGAATTGACAGCCAAGTGGAGCGAGAACTGAGTCATCCCTTGGAGAAACTGCTGTGCCTCATGTTGAAACTGGATGATGAGGCAATGAAACCAGCAGTCACCCTGCAGGATGTTATCAAGGTTTCTTTCTGCCCACTTAGTAAATATAGCAGCTTTAGAGGAGTTGATGGAACAATGTTGTGAACCAAGGGGCAAGACCATTTCTGGGAAAAAGCTGGGTAGCTTGATGGAGGACATAGAGGGAGCATGTGGCTTTCCCATCAGAGGGAAAAAGCAAAACCATCTTAGGTGTGTGCAAGTGCCTGTGGAAAAGAATTGAGAAGGAAGACTAAGCATGGTTCTCAGCTTTGTCTACAAAGTCCTTCTGTACGTAGTCTCCAAACTGGATACCTACAAGACTATGGACATTGAAAAAGGTCACTTGTTCATAGTATTCAGTTTCTGCAAGAGCTGGGATTTAAATGTCTCAACTCAAACAAATATTTTCCTTTCAACCATAACTGAAAGGTATGAGAAAATTCCCATCCCTCAGTCTGATGAGGGTAGAAGAAGAGAACAGGAAAAGTGACTCCACCTGCTATGTTTTGTTGTGCTTTGTCTGCACTGGAGGCTTCCCCTTCCAGGTACTTATTTCCAAGCACACCTTATGGAAAACGAGATACATAAATTACACAACTACTTACATTATTGTACACATAAGGTTGGACATCTTGCTGCTTTGTTCCTCTGCATCTGCAATAGAAAAAAAAAAAAAGATAGAAAGGAGCTATGAGGAAGATGTTTTTTAACGATGGATTGAGAAAACTGAATCTTGCTTTATTCCATCCTACCGTGTTTTTTCATTTCAAGAGCTCTTTTAAATAGCTGCACTTTTTTTCAGGCCTGTGAGGAGCACTTGTCCAGGCCTTCTGAGGCTACCAGCCATTATGAAGTGACCTGTAGGAGTCTCTTTACTGAATATATGGAACTTCAGAAGCTTGTGACCATTATCCAGACCTCCAAAGAGGTACGTTTAGGATCACCCCTTAGCTGCTATTCCTTCTGCCTTCACACATTCACCTAGTTCTAAAGTAACCTTCCCATTGCACTAGAAATGGAGTACCTAGCTGAAGGTCTGCTTTCATGTGAAAGGCTCTTTGTACCACATTAGTAATTTCTGAAGGTTTGAGTGTTTGGGGCTCCTAGGCTTTTCAGATTAATATTAGTCATTTATACTGGATAGATAGGAAATCATGGAACAGTGCAAGGAAATGACCTCATGTGCTTGCCTCTCAGAGTCTGAGAAAAATGGAGGTGGAAGATTTGGTGGAAAATCCCTTTCAGAAGAAGGAAAAACACCAGGTAAGGGATTTAGTTCCTTCATTATGGGGGTTTGGGGTTTTTGTCTGCCTTAGCTCTCTGAGGCTTTCCATTGATTCTTCTATGAGAAGTAGTGCTTGAACACAAACAAAACTTCTTAGGTTGTTCAAGAGCTTAAGTAGTTAAAGACTTGTCCATAAAACAAGCTGGGGAGTGAACTTGAAGTTCAACTATTTCATGTGTTAACCTTATGTGGACATTTATTCTACTCAAAGAGTGTCTTTGTGGTTCAACTTAAACCACTTCTAAAAATGAAGTTGGAGGCAATCTTTGGAATAATCATCCGCAAGTAGTTACTCAGTCTGTTTCTTCCTGCCAATAAGCCCCAAACTCCAGCTCTTGGCAGGAACTGACACCTGCCAAAAGTAATCTGTTCCTTTCTTGTAACTGGACTGAAAACTCCCAGATAACTCTTCTGTTGGTGCTAGTACTGGAGTGGACTAGTTTACTCTTATGTGGGGTCTGTGCTGGTTCAGGGCTGGAGGGGACTGAAGGCCAGTGGCTCTGTCCATCTTTGTGGTTGTGCAGCTCCAGCAGCTCAAAGAGGTGAAGGAAGGTGAGGTTGGAGATGTAGCTCCTCCTTCTGCTCACTGCCTTTCTTGTCTTTCCATTCTGTCCTTCCATAGATCTTGGACTGTGTGTTTAGGGCAGAGAAAGCAACTTAATTCCATTCTCCCTACACATTCAGGGCTCAATCAGAAACAAATAGCTCTTCTGGCTGGAGCTTTGCCCAGCATAAACAAATGCACTGTAGTCTGGAGTCTGTGGAGACAAACGGCAAGCCCCGAGAGACTTGTGGACTTGCTCCCTTTGTCTAAATAGCACTTGCTTTGAAGCACGCTCAAACTATTCGTATGAAAATGTTTGTGAAATGTGTGTTTGGGCATATTCTCAATTTTGTGATCTATTAAAATAAACTGGCAAGCTATCTCAAACCACAAACTCATCAACTGCTATAGCTCTTTTCTTCAGGGAATACATGAATAAATACATGGGTTTTGCCATGTGGCCTGAAGGCCAGTGTATTTGGCCTCTGCTCCTTCAGGAGACATGAATTCCAAAAGCAGGATGTCTGTTGCAAATCCTCTGCCTCTAGTTTCCAAGTCCCTAAACACCAGTTAATTGCATTGCTCTGAGAAACTCTTGAGCTTAAAATAAGCAGGCTGCCAACTTCACTGGGATCCTACAGATCAGAGCTGATGCCTTGAGTAGTGCCAAGCAGCCAATGCTCTCTATGGACAATATTTTTTCACATGGAATGCAACAAAAGAGGCCTTCCTGAAACACAGACCACAGCCTCGTGGTGTGCAGGGTTGCACAGCTTCAGCAGAGCTTATCTGTACGTGTCACAAGACAATCTTCAACTTGAAATCTAAGCAGTGAGACCTGTTAGGAACACAGGTGTCTTACCACGCATCCGTTGAAATGAATGCAATTGTTTTGGAGTGTTGTAGCATCTTGTGTTGTATTGCACAGGTGTGGGAAGTTTATGTGGAGTTTGACAATAGATGGGATTGCCCAAGTAGAATAATTGCAGTGATCCAGTCAGTAGGGAGAGAAAAGTATGAGAGATAATGATGTCACCTACATCTGAAAAATGTTTTGGGTGTACAAGTTGCTCTGAAATGGCCAGCTGAAGGTAATTCTTGTCCTGAAAGTAATGTGACAATGTTACAGTACATAAGTCTCTCTTCAGGTCATATTTTTCAGTCATGTTCTGTCACTATGTGAAATATAATTCTAGAAAGTGCAAATGGCTCAGGATAATCTGTTTCAAAGGTCTCCAATACCAACCAGTTTGCCCAGAGACTTTTGTGTGTTCTCCTACACAATAAATATAGCCTAGGGAATACGACTGGTATATGATATTTGTTGACAGTTCTAGTTTTCTGGAGTTGAGGTATGACTGTACCAAAGACAGACTAAAGCGATCCAACAAAAAAATCCATCTTCTTGAAGAAAGCTATCAGTCAGAGCTTGCAGAAGGCACTTCTGATATTATACCAAAATATTTGAAGGGATAAGTTGAGAGAAGATGCTTCATCCTGTAAGTGGAAAAGGAAGAGGAGTCTAAGTCGGAAGCTTTGTTCTGAGGCAGTTTTCTAAAATGTTTTGCTTCCCTTTCTCTGTTTATAATACAACCACTTGTTCTTACTCAATTTGCCTTTGGGATCCAGATAAGCTGTTGACTTAGCACTTCCATTACAATGTTGTATAAACATGCTATTGAGTTGATTATTTTTTTTTCCTGTCTTTAACTTTTGTTGGGTTATACTGCATGCCTGAGCATCCTCAGATATTAATAAAGGAACAGGATGAGCAGATGGCAGAGTTATCAGCTTGTGTCTCCAGGCTGAAACTGCTAATGTATGCTGGTGTGAAGGTTAAAGTATGAGATCCCTTTCTCCTTGTCTTCCTCTTTTGTCTCTGGGCCCTTCAGCCCTTGGTTTCTGAAAGTTCAGAGGATTTTAATGGTAAGATTTGGGATTTCATTTCCCGTGTTTCCTAGGGTCCAATGAAAAAAAAAAAATGAAAATGAAATGAAAAAAAAAAAAAATAAAAAAACAACCTCTGGCACCTGGAGCACTTGCGGGAAGTAAGTATTCAAGAAAATGGTTCTAGCTACCTGGCAGCAGCAGATATGTTCTGCTAAAGTATATTCATAAAGTTAATGACAAAATTCAGGAATGAACCTGGTGAGCCAGCTCCCAGATCCCTCATTATAAATTAACTTCTGCAAAGAGAAGCTATTCTCTGTCCTGGTACTGTGCCCTGATCTGCAAGTGAGTTGAAGGGGATGTTAAGGACACTTTTGTGTTTCTGAATGACTCCAGTTGCTAAGTGTGCCCTATTACATGGAGGGATGGAATGCTGCTCTGTGCATTTTAGCCAGCTGTTGATTTGGCCCTCGCTGGTTTCTCCTAGGCATCCTTGTGGCCCAATGTCATCCATGAACTACAGAATGGTGTGAGGCTGCGCAAGGCCACTGAGCGACCACGGCATCGCGTGCCTCCAAAAGAAAGTGTCCGCTCTCCCTATGAATTACTTTTGGATGATATTCAGCACAAGAGGTACACCCTTCGGAAGGTGAGTGACTAGAGTCAATGAACAACTCTGAAACTACCTGTTCCACCTCATTTCTAAGCAATATTTGTTGAGATGTCTTCTCCAAAAGCCTGTCTTTCTCAAAGGTAGTTCCAAGTCCAGAAGCAGCTGGATCTCCTTCTCAGCTGCAGCTCAGCATTAGATCACCCTGTTTGTCCACGCAAGTACTTCATTCCCAGTAACATTTTAACTCAAGGATAGCAACACTTTCATGAAGCTGGACGGTAAACTTTTTCCCCCTCCAGGGGTCAGCCACTCCCTTCCCTGGAGCAATTATGCTGCCTTGCAACACAACAGTTTCATGAAACAGTCCCTTGCCTGCTTATTCTTTCCACCTTGGACATGGGAGTCTGCTCAGGCTCCTTGAGCTCAGCTGTGCCTGGCAGCTCTTTCTAGTTTCCTTGACTTCCTGGATGTTGTGGGATGTGTGCAAGTGCAAAAGCACTTTTGAGCAAGTCCTTTGCTCGGGTTCAGGCAGAGGCCTCTGGGCAGTGTACATGAGCTACTGCAGGAGTTTAGTCAGGGTAAAAAAAGTTGAGCCCCTTCCAGGGGCAGCTGCTGTGCTGACTCAAGTGGTAGGGGCTTCCAACAACGTGGACGGTTGGTGAAGATGACCAGATACAAAAATGTCTAGGGTGCCTCTAAAGGCTTGTGATGCTGTTCGCTTGCTGCAGCTTGAGCTGGGAATGATGAGCAGATCTAAAACATTGGCATAAGGCTTTGTGGCATTGGCGTGCTTTGCAAACAGACGTCTTGGCAGAAGATGAGACACAACTCTACTTGTAATAAAGAGTGATATTTTAAAAAGTGAAAACTTTGCATACCACAGTAGACATCATCCTTTTCTCTCCTTGTTGGTGCTGCTAGAGTGCAGGGGGGTTTAAAAGCCTCAGCTAAAACATGTACCTTTATAAAACCCGAGCTCTTCCTTTTCTTGACCGTGGCTCCAGCCTTCAGGTAAGACTCTGACATTTCTCTGAACGTGATATCTTGACTGTGGAGAGGAGACAATACATCATAACTACTTGTGTTCTTACAATGTGCTGTTCGTCAATGGGCTGTGCAGTACAGAACTGTACCTCAAGGTGGCAGAATGAACTGGGTCTTGATTTTATTTATTTTTTTTATATTTTTTTTTCTGTGGTCAATGAGAAGCACAAACGTGTTTGAAGAGTAGTAGTCAGAAATGCTAGAAGAAAGCATAAAGTGCTACTGCTCAGGTCTTTGTGAAGGCTCTTAAACGAGGATTTCCCCATCTGCAAAGCTCTTTTAAAGCTTTGCTAGCAAACAGTGGTCTAATTTGTAAATGAATGAAAGCACAGCTAGTGTGGGAAGCGGTAGTGTTGTTCTACCTGCACTCCTGCGTGTTCTGAAGCTGTACACACAGGGAAAGTAAATGGCATAGCCTCAAAGTAAGAATAAGTGAACAAGGCAGCTAAAGACATGCATGTGCAACCTGACTTTTTGTCAGTTCTCCCCTATGCAGCAAGCACAGGGCTTGATGAGGGAGACAGCCTGCCTCACATGAATACCTGCCCTGCAATTCTATCCTGCTATTGTTGCTAGTTTATATAGGGCTATAAGCCAGTCTCTGGGACTCTAGCTTACGCATACAGCTGCCTGCTGCTACAGTTCCTTACAGTCTTGTTAACCCATTCAATTACTTTCTTCCCTGGAGCTGAGTTCTCACTGATAAATGTGATGTGACCATGGCTCTTGTCAGGATCATTCCTGACATTAAAATCTACAACGTTTTCCCATTTCCTTAGAGCAGTTCATGAGCTGCTGGGGCTAGAAGGCTGTATGTGTCTTGTGCAAGTCCCAGTGGGCTGCGCAGTGCTTCCGATTGCCTCTAGTTTGCCACAGGCAAATCCATCTCTACCAAAACCCCACTTAAGTAAATCTCATCATTCTACACTTCCCTACTCAGTTTTGTTATGCCTTCCCTGCCTCTCCCCAAATTCTGACTTGGGTCATTCGCTGTGCCACTGAGGAGGGTGTACCAGGAGTAGAGAAAGAACTATTGCTTAAGCATAATTTCTGCCTTTTCAGGTGATCATCCAGCAAAACCACAGGCCCCCTGAAGTTGGTGTAGCTGCTCCCAAGCCTCATCTAAAACCTGTAGGTGACCTGGTGCTGTATCTAATGATAGCAAAATGAGATGATTCTGGAGTAATAGGACAGTTTCTAGGAATATAGAGCTAACGTCTTAGCTACTAGTTTGGATTTGGGAGGGGGATATATTAACCATACTTAACTTTTGGGTAGACCTTTCTGCCAAAACATGGGGTTAGGAAAATGGGAGGTGGCATCTTCATAGGATAAAGGCGATCAAGCTCCCTACTTCCTGTGCTACTTCTTCCATTTGGAACATTTTGTGGTCCTAAAAGTACTCCTGGAGTTCTCAGTTTCAAATTTGAGAGTTGCTAAAGTATTCTACTGTGAATCATCTAAAGGTTCCCTCCTGTGTCTCTTATGTGGAAGGCCCAGTGCCTTCTTGAATGAGAGGTACTTGTAAAACAGTGCCATTGCTGAAGTAGTTCTGTCACCAGCGGTCTCCTCACTCTATGCACTGGCTCTTTCTGCTTTCTATGCTTTGCCTCCAGGTGCTGGAAAGGAAGCTGAAAGAGTGTGTGCCATGGGAGGCCAGCTGGCATGAACAGCTCATGGCAGAATTAAAACAACCACAGAAGCTCCGGTCATCAGCAGCAAGGGAAAATGGGAGCAGGCCCAAAGGTACCTGCTACGATGTGATATATCAAGCATGCAAGCAAAGTCAGTGTTGACTAAAGATAATGGATGGCCTATGAAATGAAAGCCCGCTTATCTTTTCCATAGCATGTATAATGCAAGGGAGGTGGGAATGCAAATTCTGTGTTGATAGAGGTCGTGTGGCATAAGAATAGATCCTTCTAGAAAATCTGTTTGTGGCTTATTAAGACTCAAACAATGTTTCAACTTACTCTTTTTTCAGGGATGTTCAGATTTGTCTGTCCACTAAGTGAGAGAACAGGATTTTGACCATCACCTAAACCTAAAAGATAATGTAACTACCAGGACAAAGTCTAGCCCAATCTCAAATTCTGATGTGTGGGTATCAAATTAGTAATTTTTTTGTCACAGCACAATATCTTATCTTGTCTGTGTTTTTTGGGGGGCTTTTTATTCCCCCTCTCCCCTGCAGAAATGCTTGTGACACCAAATATTGCCTTGAAATCTCCAAGCAGTAGTTTTTTAACTCTCCAAGATGCCAGTACGGACTTTAAAAAAAACACTACAACACAGAAGCTGGGACCAGGAGTTCAGGTAAGGCTTTAAATGAAAGGACTCCGGAGAGGCACAAGTACTTCAGGCATTAGATCTGCACAGGCACATAGCCTGGAACATCAGATTCAAATCCCAGCGTGGGCAATCTTGTTTCTCAAAAGTGAACAAATGTGGAACTGTTAGGTTCACTGAAGTCCTTTCCTATACAGAAGCTCATATCATATTTAAACACTTCTTTTTGTGGCATGACTGCAGCCTATAGAACCAAGGTCTGCTCTGGTCTCTTAAAATTAGATCCTGCAGAAATTTTAATATGCATTAGAGTTTGGCCAATATGGGCCAGAACTATTCCCACTCTTTCCTCCCAGTGAGGCATTTGATGCTAGATGTATTGATGTATTTGCATTTCACGTGGTATGTGAGCTTGTGAATGGAAAATTTCATTATTTTGAGGAAGCAATTTTACCGGTGAATTCCCACACTTCTGCCAGAGCAAGTTCGGGAGCACCGTTCTTCAATAGACCACAATACATAGTCTTTGGGTTCTTTAACTCCTGGTTCAATCATGAAAAGCTTGACTGCTTGGTTCTGGGATTCAGTCTGAGCATACACAGAAATTCTGTGGAACAGAACTTAAGCCCTGACACATCATGTCTAGCACAGATGCGCTGGCATACAAACAGGAATCTGTTTTCTGTAAACATTTCTGTCTGAAATGCAGTTGCTTAACTGAGGAAAATGGATAGGAATTAATAAAAGCAGAAAATATTCGCTATATTTGCACAAGTCTGTACTACTTGTAGGAATGTTCAGCATTTGAGAATCCTGTGGTTGATGTATGACTGCTAAACTAGGAGGACCTTCATATGGAGACTAATATAATCAAATTTGTTTTGTGCTTCTTTAGAGAAGCTAGAAAAAATGCGCTTGAGATACAGCATTGGGTTTGAATTGGGTTAGTGGGGCACAGTCTCTTGAACTGTTCTCCAGTGTTGCTACGTGTGAGCTGGAGCCAAGAAAATGGTTCCAGTGTACTCTGAGTTGTATAGGGAGGGTTTTGTGAAGTTGGTTCCTGAACAGATGAAACTTTGGAACTAGTATCTCTATTGAACTTGAGTGAGAGAGAGAACAGATACATTTGAAAATTCACTATCTTGGTTGGAGCTTCCTTGTTGTGGGGGGAATTAACCTGCTATTACCTCTTGGAATATAAAGTTGCTAAATGTACCACATTGATTTCTCTCTCCGATCCACTTCTGGCTAAGCATTGAACACTTCTGGTCAATCATGAGTATCCTGGGTTTTGTTTAGCAGCAGCACTTCTGAGGAAGTAGGCTTGGTGTCTCTTGTATGTAGCTTAAGAACTTCCTGTCCTCTGGTCTACAGGAAACCACTCCCAAGCTGCCTTCCAGCACCTGGCTTGCCTCAGCCAGGTCATCAGCAATATCCTGCAACAGCACAGGTCAGCACATCTAAACCAGGTGACAACGTAAAGTCAGTGGCCTGCTGGGTTCCCAAAGCCTTAGATTGGGTTTTCTCCCCACTTTGTTCCTGATTACCTGAAGACACCCTACAGGAGAAGGTCCAACACTTAGTAATGAGTCTGGGGAGGTGCCCTTAGAAAACCATTCCTCAGCAGTTGACTGAAGCTTGTATAGCTTCTGCAGCTTCAAAACAATGATAGCATGTCCCCAAAGGCCTAACTGGAATTCACAGTAAAAGCTAAATGAGTGTTTTGAATGTTCAAGTAGAAAGTGTACCACTTGGTTTTATTAAACTAAATGGTGCTAATGAAACCTCATCACTGCCTACTGACAAGCATAATTACTGTAACCTCTGCTTTTTATGATCTGAGCTGGTGGGAGTTGAGGGGGAGAGATGTAAGCCTTGCTACCTTCAGAAGGCAGTGAGCTCTTGAGCGTTCATCTTTTGGGGTGAATACTTAACAGCTGCCAGCTGGCTTTCTGCACCCTAAAACTCTCTCTTCCTATCCAGGTCTTGCTGCAAATTGTACGTGTCCTCCCATGAGTGCACCCACACTAGGAGACATTAAACGTAATGGTTTCCTGAACGCTAACCAACAGCAGCTGCCTCCTTACAGAGGAAGGTCCAGATCTTTAGAGAGAGACCTTCAAAGCAAGGAACTTGTAAGTCCAACATGTCAGCTAGCAAGCTTGGTCTGATACATCTGGTAATGACCAGAGCTTGCACCTTGATCCTCGTGCAAGCAGTAAGCATGTTCTGTGGTTTTTATCTTAGGGCATATTGTATATTGATCGTAAGTTAGGATATTGTTGTCTCCTTGGAGACAGCTGAAGAAAAGATTGGATGCTGTAGTGTCCTTGTGGAGGCTTCCTGGTTTGAATGGTATGAAATAAAGTTGTTCCTCATGAAAGGAAGAAGAGAAAAATATCACTGCATTACTTAAAAGTGTTTGTCAAGGCTTCTTCAAGCAGACTGTAGTCGGCATTGGGATTGTCCTGCTTTCTCCATATTCCCTCATTCTTTATAGATTCTGATCCGTTCACAAACATCCTGCTGCAGTAAAGGGAACAAGGGGTTGACAAAATATAGATAGTGATAGTGCAGTATCAGTGACTTCTAAATGTATGGAGTACTGAAGTCATCAGGCTCTGAATTACTGTTGTGGGAACAATGCTGGGTTTTGTGTACTTCTGTGCAACTTTCTGAATCATGGCCTCGCCCTGTTCTGCCTTGACAAGGTGTGCTGTGCCCTTGCTGCCTCCTTTCCTTCTGCATCGCTCCCTGCCCCACATCCCAGGAGTCTCTAAACTAATTGTAACTCTGTGTGACCTCTTTGTTCAGCAGTGTGGTGGGGGATGCAGGTGGGTTGGGCTCCCCACCTGGGGATGAAAGCACTGTTGTCTCCCCCGGTTGACCACTGGACCATAGCTGCCATTTGTGTGGAGCAAGTGGGTCTCGGGAAAGAGAAGACAAGAGAGCATTGTGCTGTGGAAAGGAATCCTGTACCTAGGAGGGGCCGGGTGCCATCTGTGCTGTGGTCTGTACCAAAGGGTAGAATTCCCCAGAGGCTGGCTCTGAAGGTGATATTAGCTACTCTGGTGACCAAGGGACCTGCTTCCCTGACGAGGTGTCAGGAAGCTGCTTGACAACTATAGCAACTACTAAAAGCCTTGTAGTAGTTTCTCTGCTAGTGTTTTCAAAGAGTCAGCTGGTATTTCCAATCACTGGCAAAAAGTGGTTGGTGACCTCCCCAAATACCTGCTTCCTTCAGCTTTCTCCGATGCTTAACTTCTGTCTTTCAATAGGACTGTCCCTTTCCTACCAAGTGGCCATCACCAACCATTGCTGAGCTGATTGGAACCAGATATGCAATGATGGTGCTGGAAGGGCAAAGCTTCTTCCAAGGAGGTAGTGATGGTGTCTTTCCAAGAGCAAAGGTATGTTTCCTCTCCTTCTCTTTGTGCTGTCTTTGCCTTTTCAAAAGCTGGCTGGCTTCATGGCCCTCAGCAGTGAACTGCTGAGGTGCTCTCTGCCTCAACTTACCCTGTTCATACAGCTGATCCAATTTTGGCCCTAGGCTGTAAAAATCTTTTGATACTTGTGCAGTGATGGCTTCTAATCAAGCTTAAGCTATCTAAGTTACCTAGAAAGTAACCCAGCCTTTGCTTGATATTTCTTGTCTGTTATTTCCATGCTAGGAGTGCTGACTGCCATGACTGTTTTACAGCTCTGAAATCACTAATTAATTAATTGGGATTTGGTACTGCTAAACAGTGAAGCAAAGGCTCTTAACTCAGGCTCTCACACCTGCATTGTGCTGACTCAAACCACCTTGCTGAGAGGATGCAAAGGCTAGGGAGATGAGGGGGACAGGGAGTGACCTGCAGCACAGGGCGGTTGGCTGTCCCGCTCTGCTTAACTGCTGGCTTATTCACCAAGTCTTCCCTTTAGAGGGGCTGTTGCAGCCTCTAGAGCACATCTCATGAGTATAAGCCATTTGCAACACAGATGTGAGGAAGTCGGTGCTACTTGGCTTAGAGGTCAACTTCTTGCCCTCACTTATTTAGCAGTATAGATGGAGCCAAAGGGTTCCGCTAGCAGAGCTATGCTACTTCCACAATCTGTCTGATGCTCCTGAGACTGAATCGATGTGTTTCAGTCGCCTCACTTGCCAACCCTGCTTTAACTTGCCTGCTCTCTGCCTATTCTAAAATGGCTGTCTTACCCCCTTTGTGTTTTTGCTGCCGAAGTTTTTTTAGCTTTCTCAAGCTCTGCTTCTCAAGATAATATCAATTCTGACTGCCAGCTGTGTATGAATGTGTTCTCTTTTAAAAAGTTCAAGCAACTCATCAGCTTCCTTATGACTCATTTTTTGCTTCAGGATTGGATTCAAATTTGCCTTGACTTAATCTCTTTGGGATTGCTGCAGTCTACCTCAAAGAATGTCTCTCTTCTTCCCTCTCTCTTAACTAGCTACTGTTACACTCTTGCACAATACAGCTATTGTTTGCTCAAGAGCCTTTTTTTAAACTCCTGTTGTCTGGCAGCTGCCCCAAACCTCTGCATCTTAAAAACACTGGCCTACAAGTAAGACCTTTTTTTGCCTTTTTAGCTTTTAATTCCTGTGTCTTTGCTATCCTTTATTGGACCTCTGTTATTGTATGTGGATCTAAAGCCTTTAGAAGGTTGGTTTATGTGTTTGCTCTTTGGCAGGCAGTGGATACTGTTGGTACAAAGATATTTCCCATTGGCATTCACAAGTAACTTTCCTTTCCACAGATCTGTTTCAGCTGCCGTAAGCAGATGTTTCTTAAGTGGCCTTACAGCTGTTACCTCTGCAGCAGGTGAGCTGGTACAAAAGGACTGAATGAGGAGGCAGGAAAGAGTAAAAGAACAGTACTGACAATACTTGGTATTCAACACTTGTAGTACTGGATAGGAACACGTTGCTGAGCCCTTCAGTTTTGTCTTACTACACAAGCCAGGCTGAAGTGTCTACAGCTGCAGAGGATGTGGAAAAACTTGCCTCTGAAGTGGTATCTCAATTTTAACTCTTAGTATTAAGCTAGCAATAACCAAATTTACTGTGTGAGTATTACCTTCAATTTCTCTCAGAGATCACTCTCTGCATTTTGCACAAAAGGCTGGGTTTAACTTCAGTCAAGAGCTTGAAGAGGTTCTGGGAGAGGGTCTTCACCAGAATCTTCTGTTGAGGACTGGAAAAGTGAACTCCGGATCCTGTGTCTGGGAAAGGAGTTGGACCTACTTGTATCCATTTATTTGTCAGAGGTTTTCTGTTCATGAGAGAGGAAAAGATTTACTTCAGGCCCAGTAAGGCTCACTTAAATCTATTTGAAGCAGTGGTGAAGCACTGAATTGGTTACAAGCAACAAGTAAACAACTACTGGGAATTGAGTAACTGTCTCGTGGTAGTGCTGGGTGAAAAATAATGGGCATTGGCAGATAAAGCCTTCAAGCTATGGATGTTGACACATTTCAGATGGTCTAAACTAGCATAAATAAGAGGGCTAGTAAACTGCCTTCTAAGCTTGCTCACTGTGCCATCAAGTGATTGTGCCACAATCACAAATTAAAACTTGCTTGGGAAAGTCACCCTTAGCTGCAATATTGAGCTTTATTCCAATGATAATACTGGGAACTTTTTTCTCTTAGCGTTGTCTGCTGTGAGTGCTGCATCAAGGCAAGTCTAGTCTTTAAAACAGCATATGGGTTATTTTCACATTTTCTGTTTTCCCTGCACCTCACCCAGTCATAGGAAGCTTTCTTTCATGCCACTGATACCTCAAATCTACCCTCTAGCTTGTTGCTAAGAAAATAGAAGAGGGAATATTACAAGGTGCAAAAGGTGTCAGGGTGCCACAGAGATCTGTTGTCATACTCAGTTAAAACAACTCTGGTTCCTCTTTCTTTCATCCTATATAAAGTGGTTGGGATTACTCTGGGCTCTATTTATACAAGGGTCAGGAAGTTCACTGCATTAATGTCTATCTTCTAAGTGCACCAATAAATCAATTGCATGCCATGCAAGTTTTCCTGCTAAGAAGGAGGATGTATTTCCCTGAGAACTCAGGTGACTTGTGTTGTGATTCTAGATGTCCATGCCCTTCAGAACATGTGCACATCTCCCACTTCACTTCTTAAAACTTTTGAAACTCTCCAGAGAGGAGGATCCTGCCGCTCAAGAGCAGAAGAGCTCAGAGTTGCTGCATGAAATAGAGCACTGGGAGTGTTTTGGGTAAGTTGGAACAGAGATGTTCTGGGTTTTTTACCTTGAAAGATGTTAACCAGGTACTTGTATATGCAAGTCTACAAACATGCAGACAACGGTATGTAGTATTATGCTGGTCAGCTGAATGTTGTGTTGAATGACTGGTTTAGCCACTGGTCTAATGGGTCTACAGTTCTCTGGAAGTATTGTGGATTTTAGATGACCAAAAGTGAGCACATGTCAGTGCTCTGGAATCTATTTTGCTTTTTAGCTATCTGGTTTCTGACATGGATTCAGAAGCGTCCATATTAGCCCAGACATAGAAGGTTCCTTGTGACAGCTTAATTTATATGAGAATTTCCAGCCCCATTATATTCTGTCCCCCACAGCTCAGAATCTGTCACTACAACCCAGGAGTATCCCCTTTGTATCTAGAAATAAAATATGCTAATGGTCTCAGGTATAACTGACTGAAGAGTAATGCCACAAATGGTATCTCAGTCCCTCCACACACACACAGAGACACCCTTTTCTTTTTGTCCTCATGAAGGGAACTATTTCAAAAAGAGTTCTGGGTGGAAAAGACAGACCTTGTGCATATAAGTGCAATATCTAAGACTCAACACATACATTATCTGTTCTCTTCTTTCGAAATCAGTTGTATATTCTACTGGGGGAACAGGTATCTTTTCTCTCTGAAACCATTTCTTAATGTAGCCAAAATAAAGTCACCGCAATTTCTGGTTCAAAGGCTTGTACTTCAGTTGCCACAAATCAGGGGCAGTGTTCACTACTGAAGTTAACTGTGTGGGGCAGTGGTTTGGTCTGTCTCACAATACAGGTGCTGCAGAAAGGGTCTGAGTGGCTGCATTACTGCCATACTTCAGGATGGCAAAAAAAAAAATAGTCCTACAGCATAAGGATGCAGCCATAGCCTTGGGCCAACCATAGACATCCATTAGCCCTTTGGCTGACATACTGTCAATAGAGAGAAGGTGTCAGTAAGTGAAGCTCTTCTGCTGCTTAGCTTTCCTAAGCGGAGCTGACAGCTCTGTTGAACTCATGCATTTAGCTAAATCACTTAGCAGTGTTGGATCATGCGTGGGGGAAGGGTGGAAGAGCACTGTACCCTCTAACAGAAACCTGGGTCAGCTTTCCTGCTTTTCTTTTTCCCCTCTCCCACTCCAGTGTACCTGTTATTTTGGAACCCCATTGCCTAGCACAGCCTCTGTGCTGTTACACAGGGACCATGGCAGACTGGCTGACTGCAGACATCTGTGTGCGATGTGAGCGGTATCTGTTGAACATGGCTTCCAGTAAACAGCAGAGCATACCTCTCAGGAGAATTTCCTGGCCTTGAACCAAACTGGAATGACTCTACCATACATTTCTCCTGTCACTTGTTCCGTACCTGAAGTAAGCAAAATAGCTTTATGCACCTACAAAGACCTATAAAGGCCTGAATAAAAGACCTCCCTGCTGACTAGTCTAAGCAGGAAGCACAGATAGTATTTATGTATTGTGAAGTATTGTAAAGCGTTGTGGTTTTTAGAACTGTTTTAATTCTTGTATGTGTCTTTGGGAAAAATAAATGTTGAAGCACTATCACACCTCTAGCATTTCCTCCTTTGCACCTGCAGTTGTCATTGTTCTGTGGCACTGTTTGCGTTTGCTTCTGAGCAGACTTTACCCTATGTAATGAGTACAGGGAAACTTTTATCCTAAAACCTCTGTTCCTGAGAGGCTTGGGAAGCGGAGGTCTCAGGTGATCACGTCACCATTTATTTTGCAAACACTTAATGCCTTCCTGGTAACTCACTAAAAAGCACTTAAAATTCACTGCTCTGATGCATGTAACACTGTATCTATGGTTGTCAGGCAGCCTGCTCAGTCTGCTTGCTTAGGAAGCTAGGTCTTCCTGGTTTTTGTCTATGCACATTCAGTGCTTTCCTATCGGAGTACTTTGGTGCGTGTCACTGAAATACCCACTCTGTCTCAATGCCATGATCATCTGAGGGGGGGTGGTTGTTCTCAAGAGACTCTTGCTCTTTGTATCGGCCTTAAGCTTTGCCTGAAGCTAAACTGGACTATTACAACATATGACATCCTAGAAAAATAAAGAATATTTGGGTAAATTCTTTGTGTGGATAAAACCAGAAACTGGGTGGTTGATAGTTTGTCTCTTCCTCCCCAGGAATTGCCTGTATGGAAGGGGTGTAGGTGCTCTGATTGAATTCTCCCTGCTGTGTTTTGCAGGGCTTGGATAGACAGTGTTGAAGGATACAATGGACTTGTAGATGGGATGAGTCATGCTGAAAAAAATAATGGCTGGGAAAGGCCAGTTCTTCTAGACAGAGGAGAAGGGAAGACAGACATGTCTAAGCTGAGCCCCAAGGTTCGCATCCAAACTGCCAGAAGGGTCAATACCTCCAGCTGACTTGTGCTGGCCTAGCTCTGCTTCCTCCAAACTGCCTGTCTGCAAGCTGATGCCTACTTGCAGGTTTGGGCAAGCTCTGCAAGTAAATGAATGTGGGGAAGCTGGAGCTTGTGCTTCCTTTTGGAGCAAGTTCAAGTGTTCCTCTTCCTTCAGTCAATTAGGAGGGGTGCAGCCTGCCTGCCCAGGTTCTCTCCTGCATGTGCTAATCGCTGGTGCTGCTGGGAGGCACATCTATACCAGGCAGGTGGGCTCATTGCAGGCTGCAGGAAATGGCAGCCAAGCCACAGATGTGCTTGCTGGCAAGATGGGCACAGCGTGGGGCCGGGGGACATGAGGTGCTCTTGGACACTTGCTGAGTGAGATAGTTTAGATAGAGCTAGAAATGAGCTGAGGTCAGCCTGTTTTGATTAATGTGCAAGTCCAAAATGTTTCTTAGACCCTGGGTGCAGTGATATGGAGAAAAGGTACCTGTATGGCACTGAAGTAGGCTTCAGTTTACCTGGAGAGCAAAGGTGGTTCTAGGTTCTGCCTCTTGCACATCTGCTGTGGTGCCACATGGGCTCTTTTTACTGGCTCCCCATTTTCCTACCTTGTGACCATGGGCAGGGGGAGGAGATGCCCTCACTGCAGAACCAACCATGGGGTGGCTGGATGCTAAGGGACAACCTGACCTGCTTCTGCTTATATTCCTGCTTATACCTGATCTATCAAGCTGTCAGGAAGACCCATGCTCCCATCACTCCTCTCTGCTATACAGGTTGCATTGACCCCTAGCCTAGTAGAACCTCTGTCCCCTGTACAGAAGTCACATCTAGTCCTTCTTCAACTCTGGCGTGCAGCCATTGCTCCTGACCATGGCAGGTCATGACAGCTTGTGGGGGTAGGCTTACTAGACACATACAACTGTTTAAACAGTGCCAAAAGAGCCTGGTCATCTCCTTTCCCTGACCAAGGAGAGCCCTGTGGAGGGATCGGAGACTAGGCCTTACCTGGGAGCCATGGAGTGCAGGGGTGGAGCAGGCACAGACAGCCTGAAGCCGGGGTGCAGAGTGGGAGATTCCCGTGCAGATCAGATCTGGCACCAAGAGCAGCACTTTCCAGGGGTGGTGAAGTGACTGTTCAAAACCTACTCTGTTCAGAGCCCCTGAAAGGTGATGGGTTGGAGGAAAGTCTTCCCTCTGCAAGCACACAGCAAGACTTGATCTGTCTTTTGCGGGTTCCTCTCATCATAGGGACCAGAGCCTTCCATGCTTAGAGTCAACAGATTTATAGTTATTAGTGGTGTGATGGGGTCGAACTTGCCTTTGGACGTGGGGTATTGCCCCACCGCTGCATAAAGCAGTCCATCTCCAGCCTCTGGCGCTGGGTCCCTTCACACAGCCCCTCATCCCTTAAAGCACAGCTGCAGTCTTTAGTCCTATCCCACCAGTGAATCATGACTGAAAAATGGGAAAAGGAGTCTTAATTATTACTACTGGTAGTGGCAGGAGCCCAGACTGGGGCACTAGGAGCAGAGGAGGGAGATCTGTCTGGGCGAGTTTGCTTTCATCTTGCTTCCTCCCCGGGTCAGCTCTGTGCCAGCTGCTCCTCGAAGCCAGCGAGGGGCGGGCAGGGACACGGTTCACTTCGGCACCGGGGCCTCTGAGGAGTGACCCTCCGAGCGGGTCACCCCAGCCAGGAGGCACTGAGGCGACGAAGCCCCGCGCCTCGCCCTCACGCCTGCCAGCAAGGCAGGACCCGCCCGCCCGCCCCGGGGAGGC
>KZ507387.1:28168-49713 GCA_002844005.1 Limosa lapponica baueri
ACTGAAAAGAGTCTGGCTCCATCCTCCTTCAACCCACCCTTGAGATACTTATAGGCATTGATAAGGTCTCCCCTCAGCCTTCTCTTCTCCAGACTAAAGAGTCCCAACCTTCCTTCCAGTTCCTTCCAACCTGATGCATTCTATGACGGTGGTGGGGAGCCAAGGGGTGGCTGGGGTGAGGGGGAAAGTGAGGGTGCGTGGGCCAAAGAGAGCTGGGACAGAGACACAGCAAACCAGAAAGGAGGTGTTGGGTGGAGGTGAGAAGCAGGAGAGGCCAGACTGCAGAAAACTGGTGTGGCTGTCCAAGTTGGTCAGTGTTTGGTGCTTGGAGCCAGCTGGGAAAACATGCTCCTGTAGAAAGTAGGCGCAAAGCTACCTGAGTAACCTCACCCAGGGCGCCACTGCCAGCAACTTCTTATTCAGGTGAATGGTGGTTTTGAGTGGGGTTTCACCCTACATCCGATTCAGTTTGGCTTAATGTTTTTTTCTTTTGTTGTAAAAGGATAAACGTAAGGGCGTCGTATTTTACACATGAAGTAAAACTGTACGTGTGGTGTTGGGCAGGATTAGATTTAAAAACAGTGGGGGCAAATTGGGGAAATGGTCTGGAAGACACAGGAGGCAGCTGAATCGGGAGAAGTGGAAGGTCATATACTTGAGCAGCAACATGAACTCCCCAAGTACAGAGGAGGGAGTAATGGGAGAAAAAGGATCAAAAGCTGAATGCGAGTCAGCTATGTCATGGTGTTGAGGTGATGGAAAATAAGTTGAGGGGAGATGTGGGGTAATTGGATCCAGCCCAGCGGAGAGCAGAGAGAGTGAGCGGAAGTCCAGAAACCATTACCTACCGGGGAAGCCTGAAAGAACTGAAATTCTCTAGCCCAAAGGAGGAGAGAACTGAAGTCTTTAAGCACATAAAAGGACATAATCTTTGCTCCTTGTCTGTGATGGAGAAGAGGAAAAAAAGAAAAAAGAAGGCTTAAGTCACAGCAGGAAAGACTCAATTTAGATGTTAGGAAAAACTTTCTAATGACAGGGATAATAAAGAATAGACTGCCTGGGGAGTGGAGAGCTTTAAGATCAAGTTAAGCAACATCTGTCAGGGATGTCCGAGGTTTAGGTGATCCTGCCTTGGGTTAGCGGGATGGACTGGTCTGACCTTTCAAGGTCCCTTTCAGCCCTAATTTTTCAGTGGTTCTGCGGGCCGACATTAATCTTCTTAATGGTATTTAAACAGTCAGCAGCTTCTCTTAAGTAACTGCTAGCAAGTCTCTTCTCTTGCCTGCGGTTTAAAATTAACTTAATTTCCATGCATCACTTTCACCCTCCAGCTCCCAAGTCCTGCATAGCCAACCAGCAGCTGAATTCCTTAACTGCTTGTCAGTACCTTCCTTGCGGCTCTGTAGCTGCCCACAATGAAAAAGAAGGGATAGAAATGCCGTGTATCGGTGGCAATGTTGCCAGTGTGAGGGTGGCCTCCTTTCCTGCATTTATACGTAGCTGGTGAGTGTATCATGAAGACGGTGCCTGCAAACTTCTTCGTTATTTGCTTAAAACAGAAAAGATGGCATTTCCATAGCTGGGAAAAACTGTCCCTAATGAGAGAGGGAACCATTGCCTGGAATTCCTCACCTTTGGAAAATAACTCCCTTCCAGGCGCTGAGCTGCACCTATGGATTGTGGCTGGGGTGATGCTGCTCGGTGTGACTGTGAAAACTGGGTGGGTATGGCACCAAGAGGCTCACTGACCCCGTGTCACAGGTAGGACATCAGTGATGGAGGAGATATCCATAAACAAAACCAGGTTATCCCAAATCAGGAAAACATAAGGCTTCCAAACCCTTTGTTACATCCTCCTTATTTATTTACCTAAAACAGAAAAGATGACATTTCTATAACTGGGGAAAATTGTCCCTAATGAGAGGGGGAACCACAAGTATCTTATCTGCCCACAGAGAAGCAGTTGCAATTTCTCCCGCTAATCTTCTCCAGTGGTTTTAACCAGGCAAGATTAGTTGTGGGCCAGATACACAAGCCTTCACATTCACTTTTTGTTAACAGAGCAAGATCTATCCTATCTCTGTGTGATGGTTCAATATTAAGAACTTTATTTTATGAGTGGGAGTAACGTCTAAAGAAACGAAGCGGCCACAGCGGCAGCAGGTTGGAACACAGGGTCTTTCAGTCTCGGCCCTGAGCTCCTTCTTCCAGACCGTGCTGCCAGTGCTGAGAAGTGGGGGGGTTGTTATTTATACACATAATAAAACACCACCTGAATGCAGCTGGAGTCCTACCTTTGAGCAACATTAACACGCTTGTGACTTCATTTACAGCTATTTCATTTTGCCTCTTGACGCTGGGAATGAGCGTTTCAGGTGTGCTCCTGTTTAAAAAACCCCACTGTGAAATATGCATATGTTAAAGTTGGTTGTGCTTTTGTGGAGCCTGTATCCCAAACTGTATAGTAGCCGCTTTGTGCACAAATTGTACAAAGGCACAGTTCCACTCCAGTGAAAATGTGTTTATCGGAACCACAGTAGTATGAATCCGACTCATTAAATAAGACCTCCATTTTTTAATGGAATGTTAGGAATAATACAAATACAGAAAGCTCCTAAGGCCCTTGCAAGGTAAGGGTGAAGCAAGCTCCCTCTTTAAGTGCTGTGACTTGGGAGAGGTTTTTCGGAAGTGCTATGAAATAAATCATAAACTTTCCTGAGATATTCTGGACGCTGCTGTATCCCACGGGACTTGGGGGAAGGATGAGATTAGCCACCCAAATGTAAGTTTATTTGAATTAAGCAATTCCTATGAAGTTCAGCGGGGTATTTGAAGGTAAGAGGAAATCAGGGCCTTTTTTATTTTTTGCCCAGATACCACCACCTGGGGAACTCAGGTCCAGCCACACTTGAGCACCCTGCGTTTTGAGCATTGCAAACTCCAAAGTTTCCCATCTGAGGGGTGTTGCCAGCTGCAGCGAGCTTGTTCTCTGCTTAGCTCCGGAGCTGGAGCCAGACTGCACGCTAACACAGTATGGCTGCAGGCTCTTTTGGTGTTTTTACTCTGTGGAGTTTTTATGAGACCATATCTGTCAAACGTATGTGTGAAGATAAATCAAACAAGCACAGCCACAGCTATTAAATAAATGTGAAATCTGAGTGGCTTCCACCAGCCCCTCAGTCCCTCCCCCTCAGCTGCCATGTGTGCTGAGTGTTTTACAGAAACAGGACGGTGAAGGATGGCTTGGTTATGAGAAAGGGAAAGCAGGGGGGAGGCAGCTCCTAGGGAAGGGGGTCTTCTCCTTGCAAGGGGAGGCAGAGCGCTACAAGATGGGTTTGGGGCTCAGGCTGCTGGAATATCTGGGTCTGGAAAGAGCCTGTTTTGGATCTTGATGACTTTTGAAGAAGGAGAGACTCAACAGATCCCCTCAGGGATGCGGTCTAGCTGCTGTCATGGCATCCAAAGCTCAGTGAAGATGGGGACTCAGCAGAGGCGCTCCATGCAGAAGTGTAATGAGGTAGTCAGTCTCAGCCCATGTTTGGGGCTAGTGCTGTGTGAGCATCATGATGTTGCTGTGCCATGAATACCAAAGCATGAGAAGGACATCAAGCTTCTACATTCCTCTTAGCCTGTCTTCTCCTGGAAAATAAAATAACTTTGATCAGATCACCACTCAAATTTTCCCCCTATTCCCTAAACTGTTCTTCCCCCAGGAGAAGGGTGGTCCTTCCAAGGTCAGTGTTGAGGTTACTGACAGGTCAGGGAGGGCAAGGTCAGGCTTGAAGCTGACTGTCTGTACCAAAGCTGTCCCACATAAGGAGAGGGCCTTGCAGTTTCCAAAGCCATCAATCTCCTCCCCACTTTCACCAGCTATTCACCTCTCCTAGTTTTAAGTGGAAGAAAATACAGCCAAGCTCTTCAAGGCCTTGTGTCGCGCCCCTCAGAGCTGCATTCTTGCTCTCGAGTGGTCAGTCACCGAAACACAGTAGCCAATATATCACTCCCAGTGTCTTTATTTGGGGGCTGAAGTTGGATCAGTGTGTCTGAAGGCTACTGTAACCAGGAAATGGTTCTTCTGATTCCTGACAATAGGGCCACTTCTGCCACCAAGAAAGCATTTGTCCCTTCTCCCTGGCTGCACCAGGGTCTGGCTGGATGCGCTTATTTACCCCGGCCTGCGGGGAGAGCATCCTCACAGAGGAGATGGGGACCCAGCAGGAGTCGAGGCTAACGAGTGGCATGATAACAAAGCCTACGGTGCTGGTGCCAAAGGTGAGCAGGAGGGGCAGCACTGCGCCGTGTGCTCTGGACATAGCACATAGGGCAGGAGTGTGGGACAAAAATTATTTGACCTGGCTCTTACGGCTGTGAAATCATTGCAGCTCCATTGATTTTTAGTTCTGATTGGCAGTAGAAGAGGATTTGACCCATAGGAATATAGTCTGCTGCACACAGGGTGTTACGACGTCTCTTCATCCTTCTGTGTATATCTCCAATGTTCAGCTAAATGAAAATAAATACTCAAGAGATGGTTTTTGCCAGTAAAAACATACAAGGAAAGAGAAGACTAATGTACTAGCAAGTGCATTTCTGCTGAGTTGCTAATGCAATGTGAAATGATTATTATTAATATTTAGCAATGCACATGAGACTACCATTGAACAAATGATCTGTGAACACCCAAAAGGCAAGGGAAACGTTAGAACCAATCTTTCTTTGAAAGTGAATAATTTAGATTGGATTCTGTGGTCTCATAGGTCCAGGTTGCTTAGTTGATGTGCTTGCACTGTTGCTTTCAATGAAATCTAAATCAGACAATTTACACAAGCAGAAAAACTTATCCTAAGTTTTCTGTTGAACATCAGAGTCATTATTAATGTTAAATATTTAAGAGGCTAGCTTTTCATTCAGTGTTGGAGTTGACTTTTTAAAAGTGTACTGCAGGTCCTGGTATATAGCAGATACATACAGTTCCAAGTGATTCAGTTGCCACTTACCAGCTGAAATGCTGAGTCTATACCATCATGTCAGTGGGGAAAAAATTTATTCTGATCCCAAATAACAGAAAGCACAATTCAGAGGACCTGAAGTGCTTGGTTGTCAGCACAGAGCATAGGGCATAATTTTAATTTAGAATGGGAACACAGAGGAAAAGGTGGTCATGACTGATGGCAGCAATTTGCCTGCAACTTCTCTGTGCATATAAACACTTAACAACCCATACTGTGCCATCCAAGGATGATATGTAGGTTTATAATATGTTTTACTCCTAAAACTGTGCTTTCCTGTAGTACAATTCCATTCACAAATGCAGATTTTCATAGACCAGAAGTAACACAATGGTGACTTTCAATTCTCTGGTCTCCAGTTTATCCTACCTCCCTCTCCTGTGGTCACCAGTCATCTTCTGTTTACATTGCTGCCCTGTAACCAGGGTAAGAACCTTGTTAAGATCAGGCTGAAGATGCAGATTAGCTTTGAAATCTGCCTGTTGTGAGAAGAACTCCTCGCCCTGGGATCTGTAACATGCTTTGAGGCACTGGCAACATGGGCAGTTGCCTTGGGTGCCAGACTTGCAGTCTTTCTCTTTGCTTAGGCCGGAGGAGACGGTTGCTGCTGGGGAAGTGTGAAGGCAAACCACTGGTTTCTCACCTCCTGCAGGCGTCTCCCTCTGTTCCTGTCCCCACCAGCAGTGCTGGCTGCAAGGAGCTTCCTTTTGCAGCAGCGATAGCTGTCTCCCCACCCCATCCCGCCAACGGCACTGGGAGCCACAAGCCCTGCCTCCAGGGGTTTCAGTGCTCTCCCATCTGGCCCTGCATCCTTCACCAACCCAGGACAAGATTTGTCTGGACTGGCCCCTCTTGCTCTTCAGGAGTGCAGCAGCAGCTGGGGAAGCGCAAAAAGATCAGTGACACCTACAGCAGACAAGGGACTGCAAGGGGAGTAGGTGGAACCAGGCCCTGTGCAGAGGGGAAAGGAAATTTTGGGGGCCAGACTGAGGAAGGGGGAAGGAGAAACATCGTAGCACTCCTCCCTGCCTGTCCCACTGAATACTCCTAGCAAGGCCCTTCACTTACAGTGGACCTTCCCCAGCCCTCCTCATCAGTCAATCTCCCCCAGAAGAGGTGCTGACTACCCCCAAAATCTCTGTTCCCCCTCCAGATCCCTGAGGCAGGACACCTCTGTCATTCCTGACAGCTATCCAACCTGTTCTTGAAGCTCTCCACTTAGGGAGGCTTCATGCCTGGACACTTGATGCATTGCTTCCATCTATTTGCCCTAATATTTTTTTTAACATCAAGTTTGAATCTTTCTTACTGTAGTTTAAGCCTTTTATTATTTCTTAACCTCTCCATTTTGGGCAGGTAGAACCGACTAGTGCCTTTCTCCTCTTGCTGCAATCTTTCATGAACTTAAAGACATGTTGTGCTTATCCTTGGTATTCTTTTTGTAAGGCTAGCCTTTACCAAGTCTTTCAGATTTTCCTCCCAGATCATATTCTCTAGACCTCTCATTATTCTTCTTGTTTTCTTCTGGACTGTATCTAATTAGCTCACATCTTTTTTTGGCTTTTCCAAGAGCATGGCACTGATGACAAACAGTTCAGTTTTTAATCTGCGCTAAACCTCAGCTCCAGTAGTTCCATATCCATATTTGTGCAGTCAGTTATTCCTCAGTGTGGAGTCTTGCATGGATTCCTACTGTGTCCTTTCTTTTTTTTCCCTGACTGTTTCTTTAATTTGTCAGGCTGTTGTGTTGGATTTTTTTTTAAGTCTAATCTTGTCTTCGATGTACTTGCAGACCCTTCCAGCTTTTTTTTCCTTCAAATTCAGTCATCCTTCTTCTAGTTCACAGTCCAATTCGCTAATAGGCTGAAGTTGGACACCCAGAGAAACTTGTACATCTCTGTTCAGTAAGTTCCTGCATGTGGAGAGTGAAGCCCTGTTCACAAACTTCTGGGTACCAGTGCTGTGTCTGCTCTGCAGTAGATAGACCACACATTCCTTGATGGTTTATGAGAATTTCATGCAAGACAGTGTCAAAGGACTTACTCAAGTCAGGATACTGACATCTGCTTCTCCTTACTGGCCTGCGAGGTCTGTCTCCTTGTTTTAAAAGGAAATTAGATGGGTTTGTCAAGACTAGACTATGAAGCTAATATTGGTTGTTACTCATCCCATTACATTCCAGTTCCTTACAAATAGCTTTTTTCATTATTCATTCCAGAATTTTTCCTGTAATTGAAATTAAATTAATTAGTCTATAACTCCCCTGCTCTTTTTTTTTGTCAAAGACTTTCTGATTTTGACTTTCCTTGCTTTTGCCGTGCTTGTAGACTAATTCTTAGTAATCCAGCCTAGATTTCACTCTCTATATGTAAGCTCTTTATGCTCAAGGTCAACAGCAGCAGTCTAAGTCAAACTGTTCTTTTCTTGTACTCCTTTTCCTTTCTCAGCACTGATGTAGAGCTTGCTTGAGCAAACCATGTCTCGCTGCCTTCCCATTCCAGCAACTAGCTGGGTGCAAAAAAAATCCCCCATTACCACCAAAGCCTGGGCTGTGGTTGAAATCTGCTAGTTGCTTCCTGGCTTGATGGTTTGCAGGAGATTTGTCATGGTGATGAGGCCTACATCTGGTGACCTGTAAGCCACCCTATGCTGTTGATGCTCATGTTTTCTTCCTGAACTATGATAGGTATAGCGTTTCACCTGGCAGATGTTCTGGGCCACCCACCTCAGCACTGGTGCCACCTTATTTCTTTCTTTTTTTCAGTCTTGTCAGAAATGCTTGGCGTGAATAAGGTGTTCGCATCTTCAGCAATGCCCCGCAACTGTCCATTCCAGCTGCTCTGCAGCAGAGGGAATGGATACTGAGCACCACTGGCAAACTGGAGTCCCCCACCTCAATTACTTTTCTTAGCCTTTGAAGTCAAGGTTAGATCTGCATTACCATACTGGCAGTGAAGTCCTAATTCAAGCCATCTTTGGATAGTGTTTGCTCAGGTGTAGTATCTTGGAAGTGAAATCATCGCTGCTCCTTCCCCAGAAAAAAATAGTCATTGTTTGCCACATTTAATTAAGTTTCCCCCTCTGTTCACACAGCCTCCCACATCCAGATCTGAAGTTAGTTTTATAGTTTCCTCTCAGCCTTCTCCTTTGATCCTAAAGTAGCTGTCACCTCAGTACCTACAGCCCTTCCTTTCTCACCTTGGCCAGCATAAAATGTGTTTGTGTGTTAATGGCTTTCTCCTTGGGGGCTGCTGACTCTCTTTACTAGTCAGCTGGATGCTGGATGAAATCATTCTCTCTGCTGGTTCAAGTATGTCACATATATATATATTTCCCCCCCTGTGTTTTATGTTCCATCCTGACTTCATTCATAGGAAATGATTCTGTTTTAGTTCATTTTGTTTTGGAAAGTGAATCCGTTGCCAGGGGAATGTGAGAGATTTCCAGAGTCTGGGTCCAAGTTTAGTGCAGGAAGGTGCTGCGCAGACTTTGCCACACACAGCCTGCTGCAAGAGACTATTCCCTCCTTACAGCCTCCTCAGCACCAGCCGTACTCAAACCAACGCGTCTTAAGTTGTGTGGAGTCTCTGCTTTGGTCAGCCACGTCTGTGACCTCCTTTCTCCACCTTATTTGACTTCTGCCAGCCATCTTGCCCTATACCCAAACTAGAGCCGAGGCTTGAACCTTGAGGTCTGTGCACTGGAGAAAAACCTGCTTCGAAAACTGGAGCTATATCGCAGCGACCAAAGCAGGGCAGAAGCAAGCCTTCAGGTTACAGTGAAGAAGGCTTAAAATAGCAAAAAAACCAGCCACTTGACATAAATAAATTGCAAAATAAGCCTCTGCTACAAGATGTAAGTGCAATTATGACTGGTACCATTTTTAGACTGTTTGTTGGGATAAAGTTCTGCAACAAAAGTTATTAATAAAATGCTTCACCACGAGTGTCGCTTCAATAGCGTGACTCAGAAACCTCAATCTAACGACAGCTTGTCTGCTGTAGAGCCTAATTTGGATGCTTCATTCGGCCGTGCCGTAGCAGGCTAGATTCAAAGTGTTCAATTAGGATGATTAATCCAAAGTATAAAGCAGAGTGCACGTTTTCTCTGGCGTGCACTCTGGCTCTTTAGCTCTGGTACCGGGATGAAACAACAGGATCTGTCTCACAGGCATGGTTGCATGAAGGGAGTTAATGGAGGAAAGCGCTGATTTGAGGAGGGTCTGGAAGAGCGAATCTAGAAGGGAGGAGTGACAGCGCGTGGAGAGAAGTGCCAGAGAAGAGATGTGTGCAGCTACATACAGGGACTCCAATCTGCTCCCCCTCTGCTCCTCAGAGGTAAAATCTGAAGCCGCTGTAATCGGCAACAGATGCTGGCTGCTAAACCAGAGCTCTGCTCCATCTCAGGAGAGGAAAGTGAAGAAGAGGGCACAAAAGATTTGTGTTAGAGTGGTACATGAGGAACTGTTGCAGATTATACTCTCCAAAATGAACAAAGTTTGCTATAGATTAATTTTAATTAAAAAGTACCCACTTTTGTAAAGAAGAAGGTCTAGAGAAAAGGTCTGTGATTTTTGGTGTTTTGTTTTTATTCTTTCTTGGTGTATTACTATGTCAGTGAGCTTATTAAATCTTACTTCTACAGATCGTTTTCAAATTCATGCTTACATTAGGACCCAAAAGAATGAAGGAAAAAAATACCTCCATCCAAAAAAAGGCTGGCAGAAGAACAAAAAGTCTGCTTTGGAAGTGAGCACTGTCTCTCCCTGTCTCATACACATGCACACACACCCTTGCTGGGCAGATCACTGCTTATCAGGGTTACTAAGAGGAGTTAAGGCCAAATCTGGAACAAGGGAAAACTCTGTCAGTAGAAACAGCTCCGCAGATGCACATTTATTACATTCACTGCAGCAGCAAAGAAAAAACCAAAACAAAACACAACAAAAACATTTCTTGGTGCCTGTGTCTGATTTGCCTGCTATGACCTCTCTTTCCTTCAAGCCAAGTCCTTTCTTTCTGCAGATCTCCATGTATGGTTGGCATTCCACAATTAGGGAGGCATCAATAAATCAGTGACAGACAAGCAAAGGCTTCAGCCTTCCCTAGAGCTTGCACTGCTAAAAGTTCATCTCCAAGTGCTCCCTCTTCATTCCAAGCAGCAGTCAGGGTGCTTAGGGTCTGCGAACAGGAACAGCATGGGCTTAACGCTGGCCAGGCTCTGGAGCTGGAGTTGGAGGGGGTGGGGATGCAGATAATATCGGGTTGAACTGAACGCCGTTAGATATTGGACTACGCAGCGAGCCAAGAACTTGGGTGGTAGCTATTGTTGTGAATCACGATCAAGACATGTTGTTATTACATAGTGCTTTACAATGGGTTGAGGCCTGATGCAAACAGTGGGGATCCAGCTTTGCAGAACATAAAGACCAAAGAAAGGCTCATGGGACAAAGGGACAGAAATGCCTGGATGAAGAGAGTCCACTGTGGCAGAGGGGATACTGTATGAAGCATCAGTGGCACGGTTCGGTTGCACAGGTAGCTTCTGTGGCGTTCACAGTATACCTGCCACAGAATACCTCAGGTAGGACAGGACCTTGGCAGGGCTCCAACCTTGGCCCCCACTCAGAGCAAGGCTATTTTCAAAGTTAGATTGTGTTGTCCAGGACTCTGTCCAGTTGAATTTTGAAAATCTCCAAGGATGAGGATTTCACAATCTCTCTGAGAAACCTGTTCCAATGCTGAAACATCCTCCCAGACAAGGTTTTTCCTTAGCTCCAATGAGCATTTCTGTTGTTACAACCTGTGCCCATTGTTTCTTGTCCTCTCACTGGCCTCCTCCAGCTCTGTCTTCTCTTTAACCTACTTTAGATAACTGAAAACTGCAAGTAGATTCCCCCTTATCCTTCTCTGCTCCAGGCTAAACAGGTCCCTTTCTCTCTTCTCCTTATGTGCCCTCTGTAGCCCTCACATCTTTTAGTGGGAAGTAATTTTCCTCTGCCCCATCTATTTAAACAGTAAGGTCTTCAGGATGGGTATTGTTATTTAGTACATGCACGGCAATTTGAGACCTCCTGGACCTCTCTGCTGGGGTCTCACAAGTCAGCCACACATAAATAAATAATAGAGCTCAAATGATCTTTGGAAACCCACTGAGAACTTGGGGTGTGCAGAGGGGCCTGGGGACACGATGAGTTAGAGTGGGGAGGCAAGGGTGATGGATGATCACTTTATGGAAAACTTTCTCCTCAGGGTAACCTTAATCCCTTGCTTTGCTGGAAGTCAGAGAGTGGCTGTAAGTAAAGCTGCAGGCTCACTTGGAGAGCAGGACAGGGAAAGAGTACACCACCAAGTGCTTGCTTATGGTCTCATAGATGCCCTCATCTTCTGAAGCAAGATTCGTTATACCTGAGCCATCCCTGATATGCGTTTCTCTGGCTCTGTTGGCCTAAGTCTTTGCTGCAAACCAACCCCAGTTCTCATCGTTCTCTGCCCTTGGACTCCATAGTCTTTAGGACAAGCCCTTGTGTACTGAAAGGCTATTATGTTCCCTCTTAGTTTTCTTTTCTTCAGACTAAACAAACCCAATTTTTTCAATCTGGCCTCATAGATTATGTTTTCTAAAGCTTTTATCGTGCTTGCTCTTGCACCTCGGAGCGCTCCCCAGTTTTGTTTACCCAGTTTGGAGAGTGCTGTGCCCAGCGTCCCCAGCTGAGGCGTCCCCAGGGCCAACTGCAGCACAGTCATTTTCTCCCATGTCTGGCCGATGAATCTCTCATTAATGGGTCCCATCAAGAGACTTGCCTGTTTTGAAACAGCATGACAGCGTTGACTAAGTTTTTGTCTGCGATCCCTGGAGCCTTTCCTGCAGCGATGCTCTTTACCCAATTAGTCTCCATTTTGCATTTGAGTTCCAACACCTCGCTGTGGTATTTTGTGCTTGCTCTTGTGTGATTTCCATCCTGCTGATTTGAGACCAATTCTCCAATTTATCTAGATTGTTTTGAAATCTGCTGCTGCCTTCCCCTCCACACAGACCCCATGGCTACAACTCCTCCCAGCTCAGTGGTACACATGAATGTTATCCTGATTTCTCTGCAGTATCCCTGATGTTGTGCTCTCTATTATCTCCACTCCTGTGGTCAGGCAAGCTGTTGAACTGCGTGGGGCCCAGGCCAGAACCCTGTCTGCAGCAAACGCTGTCGCTAACCTTTTGAGAGTGTGTTAGGGGGAGTTGCACACCTGCTTCTAGGATGCTTTCACCCGCTGCGGGTTCCTGGTTTTTTATGAGGCAGTTTTCCAGCACACTGGAGGGCACTGGGTATTGCTGGGCTTCTGGGAGCAGCACTGCTAAGCAAAAAAAAATTGGCACAAAAAGCTACCTTGTGGTCCACAACTTGTGAGGAACCAAAAATGAATAATATCCAGAGGCAAATTTTAAGCAGAAGGGTGCACTGAAGAGTCAGGCAGACTTCCCTGTCTGTAGCTCCATAAATACCAGAAATACCCTGGGCCAGCTGGGGGAGAGGGGGGTTATAGTGGGGTGCGTCCTCGGGAGCTGAGGGCTTGCACCAGCCCTCATTTGGCCCCATGAGCTCTCAGTTGACCCCAGGGCAATGAGAAGCACCAGCTCATGCCCAAGGCCGGGGGTTTCCCTGGGGGCTGAGCCCGGAGCGGGACCTGCCAGCACCGTGGGGGCTTCCCCGCACTCCCCTCGGTGCCTGGCTGTCTCCAGGCCCCGGCCGCCAGGCTGGGATGTGGGTTAGCAGATTTTTTCCACGCTGTTTCTCCGGGATCCCTGACAGAGCCCATCAGAGCTGCCTTTTATCAGCACTGCACGCCTTAGTGAGCCTGTCATGACTCAGACACAATGTGCTCTGTGCCGGATTAATCCGGCCGGCTTTCATGCTCAGGATGTGGGCAACGGGAAGGTTGGGGGGGGGCACAGGGGCAGATGCAGGGCCAGCTGGGGCCCAGGAGATGGGCAGACATGAGGACCCTGAAGTGCTGAGGAGGAGGACTTCATTTCAGGATGATCTGAAGAGGCAAAGGGAGAATAAGCCCAGGGGCAGAAAAAAAAAAAAGAGAAGAGAGCAACAGGCGGGTACGCTGCCTTCCAGCTGCAGATACTTGTTGCTCTGACTTTTGAATTGGAGCGATGCCAGGGGGTCGTGTAGAGGTTTTCAGCCCCATTAGTGAGTTTGTTGCTCTGCTGTGCCCTTAGCTTTGCACCATCCCCTTTCCTGGGAGCACCAGGGTTTGCGCCTGAAGGAGCGGGAGGCGGGAGGCAGCCCTTGCCACGCAATCATCTCCTGCCACCTCTTGAGTCTCTCCAGCTCCTGGTGCACCCCGTGTTATTTTGACCACCAAATCATCCACTCAGCCAACGGTAACCTATCCCCAGCTTGCGGGGTCACATAGTAGTAAGCAAGGTTTGCAAGATTTCCTGCAGCTCTGCTGTTCCAGAGACCCAACATGTCGTCAATCCACTTGGGATCATGCCTGTATGTTGCTGCAGGTACATGAGAGTGTAGTTTGGTGTTCACCCCTGTTACGTAGCTCTATCCAACCCTTGGAGAGAGGGAGAGACAGATAACTTGCAAATTCAGGTGCAACAGCATTCTTTAGAGCTGCTAATACTTTTTATTTAGGAATGACATTTCTCTGATACATATATATGTCAGTTGAAGCAGATCGCTCGGGGGGCTTGCATGTCTGTGAGACAGGTATGTTTGAAGCCTTGGTCCACGAATTAAGGGAGGACAGTATTTATAGATTGTCTTTTATCTTTTCTGGACTGCAATTTCAAAGTAATTCAAATTCAAAGTAATTGCAGTCCTCAAAAATGTATTGGTTATAAAATGGATGTCTTCAGAAAGGGCTGCCATGACAGTCCTCCCTGAAATGTGGGACAAGCTTGAGGAAAGATGCTTGCTTTCATCCCAGGGTTACCTGCATGCCATGTAAAGCTTGAGGAAAGATGCTTGCTCTCATCCCAGAGTTATCTGCGTGCCATGTAAATTGGGATCTCTTTCTGTTTATTTTTGAAAATTATTTGCCCCTGAAATAAAGAACTGTGAAGCTGAGCTGAGAGAAAGGGTTATTTATACTACAGGTAAAAAATAGTCAATAATTTATGTTCCCTGCATAGGTGATTTCTGAGTCCATCATCATGGGCATTTAGCATGTCTCCTAAATCATGTCCGGACCTTGGCAATTCAAAAGAAGTCGCATTAGTGTCTTCCAGACTCTCTTTGGAGATAACATCCCTATGAGATGAGCTGCAACCTGAGTAGTGCCTTTTGGTGACGGTCACAACAGCTCGGCCGGGCACGGAGGAGGCTGACTGACCTACCTCCTTAGTGCTGATGCACCTTGTAGGGTAGTGTTACTGCTGCTGCCTTCACTGCTGGCACCTACCTAGCGGGAACCTTACCAAAAGGTGCCGGGCAATTACACCTTGCAGTGACAAAAACGGCCCTCAGGCTATTTTGAGAGTCTTCCTATGGCACATCACATCAGGTTTTGGGGCTATCAGTCCTGCACCTGGTTATTTTATATTTGAAGAGGTATAAATTTGCTCAGAGGGCCCAGATCTGCACTGACACCTTGGTTAATGGTTTAGAAGTATGCAGAATGGACATTAAACTTTACCATGCCTTTTTGAACAAAGATGTATGTTTCACATCCTATTCAATATAAAGAAAGAAGTAGAAAATGCAGGAAAGTTTACATATTTCTTGCCAGTTAAAAGTATTCAGTCATATTTGTAACAATAAGGTGTGTAATACTCTTTTTCATTGGTTGATTATTCCGTCTTCAGCCACCAAGTAATGAGAATTTTCGTTCATCTCCATTAAATGCAGAATGGAGAACGGAAAACAGTTCATTGTTCCAAAAAACTGCTCTTCTGTTCTGCTTTGGCAACTTTTTCCTTTCGCTCTCCTCAGGTGCAAGGCCCTGATTTAGCAAGGTGTTTAAACACCTCTTTAAGCTTAAGCATATGATTAAGTTTATTCCTAGCCAGCAGCACCTCTAAGCATGCTCTTAGCCATGCGCTCCGGTTGCAGTGAAGTAAAGTGCGCAATTAAGCAGGTGCTTTGCTGAAGCAGAGCCTAAATGGCTACTTAAGTCCTTTGTAAGAAGGAGTATAAATCCTCCTCCTGACAAGGGTGGGAGTGGGGATGGATATGTGTTCTTATCATCCTCCTCTTTAAAGCTTGACTTGGTCTTGCAGACTGCCTAGGTCCTTCCTTGTTCTGGTGGCCAGCTGGTAAGCGGCTGTCACCTCTCTGAGAGTTGTGACCATGTGCAAAAAATTCAGATTTACTGCAACGTTGACAAGATCATCGTCCCTGTTACAGAAATGCAAGCTGGTGGCAGGGGAAGGGATGTTTGGAGCTGGCTTGTGTTAACCCAGGCAGGAGGAAGACAGTGGGGCTGCTCTGGTTTACACCTGCTGAGGATGGGGGCGGACGGCAAGGGGGGGAAAGGTTTGTCCCGGTTTTGTCTTGCACCGCACCACTGTCTTCCCACAGAGGCTGTGAAGCTGCCTGGAAAATGCACACCGTCTCTGTTTAATTTTAATGCAGCCCATTAACTAAGCTGCCTCGCTGCACTTTGTCCATCTGGGTCGCCCCATGCACAGCAGAGTTTCCCTTTCATATTATTCCCCTTCGATTCAGGAGGCCCTTTTTACTCACCCCCCTCCTCCTCCTCCTCTCCCCAGCCCATCAACATTGTGTTGCTCAGCCCTGGAGCACAAGCCGTGGCCCTTTCCTGCGTCCCACTGCCCACACAGAGAAGCACCAACCTGTGCAAAGATAAGTGGCAGCCCTTGCTGCCATTAGGTAGGGAATAAGCACGATGGAGGGAGGGACCACAATTATAACAGTGCACACTTGTTAACCAGGGAAAAAAAAAAGGGATAGGGAGGAGGAGGAGGAGAAAGAAGAGGATGACAGACGTAGCAACAGCAGGGGCTTGGGCAGGAAGGGGGCTGGAGGCGAGGAAGGCAGCCAGACAAGTAGGGTCCCCCCTCCACTGAGGCCATCAGTTACAGGTCCTGGGGCCTGGTTGTTGCTGTTGTTGGTAGTGTAGAGGGTTGGGGTTTTCTTTTTTTTCCTTCTCCCTCCTTTTTTTTTTTTTTTTTTTTGCGAGGTCTGGGCTGCGGCTCGGCCAAGGAGGGCTGGGGGTGGGGAAGGAGGGGTGAATAAGGGATTTTGCCCAATCCATTGATTCTCAATGGAGGCTCCAGGCGACACTCGAGGGGCTGCCAGGCAGCGCCGTCTTGAAGAAAGGGACCCTCAGGGGCTAAGACAGGAAGGCGGGTGACAGCAGGTATCCCTCCCTGCCAGGTGAGCGGGTGTCTGGCCACTCTCCCCCCCCACCCCAGTCCCATTGCCAGGTCAAACACTGGGGATGCTGTGGAGATTTTGGCCCCTGAGCTTTAGCCAGGAGCTTGTGCAGTGCTTTAAGACTGAAATTGGTAGATAAATACAGAGTGTGCAGAGCAGACCTTTAGCTGGTGATGCTGGTCTGCACCAACTGAGGCTGTATGTGTGAAGCTACATATATACTTATGTGTATACATATATATATGTGTGTGTGTGTACATACATATATATAAAACACATTCCTTCATGGTGCACAGACTGTAAGGCCAGTGGTGGTGGCAGCTGTGACTCTCCAGCCTGGCCCTGGATGGTTCCTGCCCCAAGCCTGCCGTCCCTGGCTAGGTGATATCATCTCTTCCAGGAAAACATCTGGTCCTGATTTCAGGCCTGCCGGCGACTGAGCCGCCGCAGCCTTTCTAGGTAATGTGCCCTGTGGATTAATTACTTTCACAGTTGAAAACGTGCACCTTGATTTTCAGTCTGAATTTGTCTAGCCTCAGCTGCTGGCAGCTGGTTCTCATAAATGCCCTTTTCTGCCAGATTAAAAAGCCCTTTGATATCAGGAATCTCTCTCTCCCTTGAAGTGCTTGTAGATCAAATCGCTCCTCAGAAGAACCAGGGAGATCGTGCCTTTTTAAATTGCGCACCGTAGGGTGAGTTGTCCAGACTTCAAACCCCCCCATCCTGCTGAAACCTTTCCAGATTAAGCCGTGCGGCGTTAAATAACCTGTGGCATCCACACTTGTTCCTGCATCCCTCACCTGCACTGCGGAGGGCTCCCTGCCAGCCCATGATGCTCGATGCCTCCAAAATGGCAGACAGGGCCCTGCGTGGACCACCGGAGGAGCAGAGGCTTTGGGGGAGACCTGATGGCCATGTTTGGCTACAGAGGGGCTGCTCCTCAAGTGTATAAGGCCCGATAAAATTTCCTGCCATTTTTGCTGCTGAGAAAGTCACGGCATGCTGAGTGGGTCACAGCAATTGAGGCTGATGGCTAGTGCAAGGGTGGGAGGGAGATTTCAAACTGGCCAGCACATTGGGTACCAGCAGCCTTGGACAAATAGATTCAACTCTTGGATCAAAGGGTATTTAGCCACAATAATTTATATGGGAAAAAAAAAAAAGGTTTACTTTTGAGAAAAATATTTTTTTTATTGTTGGTTTGCAACATTTTTTTCAGATTTTAACTTTTCACGGTAGTATGGCACAAAAGGGAGAAAGGTTGTTAATGAAGTCTTGAGCTCACTAAGTGTGAAAAATACCTTCCTGCCCGGCATTGTAATAAAGATGTTTGTATCAGAGAGGAGACCCTGCGGAAGTTCATCTTGTCTGAAATGGAAAAGGGAGCTATGTTGTACCTCCACGCTAATACATTTTATAGCTTTTGTTTGTTTGTTTGTAAACTCTGCAGCCCCATATTGCTGCTGCATTTATTAAGCCCAAAACTCATGCAGAATGGTGTTTCCACTGCCACATGCATCTCTGCTTGGTTGCTGGAATACCACAGTCCGTTACATGCATAGTCTGAGAAGCTGAGGCATTGCTACTCTACCATGCTTACAGCCCTCTGGGGTTATAACCAGCTGAGGTTACAGCCAGTTGGGTATAACAAGCCCTGGTTGCAAAAACCAGGTGACAGGAAACACTATGGTTGGCTAAGTAATTTGCAAGAGGTCACCCAAGGCATCGGTGGCAGGGAAGGACCTAAACCCCGCTCTTCTAACTCTGCCTCCTCATCGCTGAACCCTCTCCCAGGTGGAGCCACTTCTCAAGTGCTTCAGATCAGGAGGAGCTGTCTGGGCAGCCTTTCCCAATAAACTGCATTTATAAAAACAAGGTATTTATCTCTCGCAGTTGTGCGTTTTAATGCAGAGCTACAAGTTTTAAGGTGAGGGTGAAGCAGACCTCTACTCCCCACCTCCTGACCCCAGGAATTAAATCCATAGGGTGTCCCAGGAGGGAGCACCACAAACAGTCTAGTCCAATGCAGACCACAGAACTTTTATCAAAAGGTGGATTAAGAGTCACCTTTCAGAAAGATTTAATTTCTTTGCAGGCTCGGTGCAGTCTCCAATTCTGCCTCTACCTGATGGAAACTAAAGCAAATTGTAAAAGTCTCTTTAACCTGCCCAAGTAGGACAAGTAAGGTACTCCATCCCGCTAGGGTGCTGACTGGTGGGATATTTCTCCTAGGCCTGTCTCTCCATCAGCAAAACTAGAGAGAGCAGTTGGCTCTTCAGCCATCAAACCTCTTTCTTCCTGTGTGGTGCTCAGTGCTAATGGGAATGGAGAAGAGAAGAAAGATCTTCTTTCTTGCCTCAAATCCTCCTACCCCCCGTCCTAGCCCCAGGGGTCCTGTGTGATATGAGACGTGTTTTCCTTTCATCCCTGCCTGAGAAACTCATGTTTCTGCATTAGCATGCAAGATGGAAGAGAGCCAGCAGTTCTGCGGGGCTACTTTGGGAGGATTTCATCCCGGAGATCACTTCTACCTTTTCCTGACTGTTTCTCCAATGTTGTCTGCAGCAGGAAACCCTCGTCAGTTTGTTACCCTCTCACTCCTCGAGGTGGTGAGCTGGATCTCTTGACCCTGTCAGTGATGCACTTAGACATGGTGACAAGCATCTCTCACCGGTGGCTGTTTTCAGCAGCTCAGGTACGAGATGCTCTATGGGGCGGGTAGAGAAGAAGGAATGGAGATGGAAGGTGGCTTCTTGTCTCACCCAGTGAATAGGTGTTAATTAAAGCAGCTATTTTGACTTCTTCACGCCCTGAAATTCTTTGTCAACTTTTCTACAGCCCAATAAGAATGCACGTGACCCAACTGGCCTCCCAGCAAGTGCCGTGTGAGATCCACTCTCCTCGTTGGCCACTCTTCACCGTCCCCCCTTCATCATCGTCTCCCACCCCCCACCCGCCACAGTGCTGCTAAAGCATTTCCATTATTTATGAGACATCCCTTGGCGTTTCCAGTTCAGCCTTTCTTATTCTCTCTTTTGCTGCTTTTTGCTTGGCATGTTGAAGTCCATGGCCCAGAAGTCAGTATGGTTCAACACTCAGGTACCAGACACAGATCCCTTGAACATCTCCTTTCTGCGAAGGTTTGTTTTCAGAGGCATTTTAAAAGAGCAAGATGTGATCATTGTACATGGTTGTATGAACAAAACAAAAGTGAGAAGTTCTGAATTAATGGCCATGGAAGCGAGTGACTTCTCAGGTTGGCTGTGAAATGTGTAACGTACCGGCAGCAGTAACGTGGACCAGAATCCTGTCAAAAGAGGGAAAAGAGAGTTCATCTTTTCGGGTGCAATACTCTGTTTTTTTGATGGTCTGCCAATGTGGCAGCCAGCTGTTGCTCTTCATGGTAACAGGTTTCTTCTGCCTTGCTGTGCACAAAGAAATAATGAGACATGATCAGTGCGTTTCACATGTGCCATCATCTGACAAATCCTTGACCATCACCAATCCCTTGCTAAGGATCCAGAGCATTTTGTTACTAAGGGTTCTCCATATGGGAAGAACATTTTATGCTGCAGGACAAGTAAATTTGAACTCCTTGCAGTGAGTTCACTCATTGCAGTACTGCTCTGTAGGGAGATGGTGAATATATTATTCATTTTTACAAGGCCTGCATTTGCTCGCTGAGAGAGGAGGCCCAGAGGAATGCTTCCTCACCAGACATCAGCCAGACCTTAGCTGTATGACCTTACGGCTTGCAGACAGCAGTTTTACTAGCACATCCAAAATAAACCTATCCTTTGTCCAGATGCAGAAACTGCACGGAGGCTGTTTCATTTAGAAGCCGTTCCTTGGACAGCTTATTCCTCTGGTGGCCTGGGAAGGCTGTCAGCCTCTCTTGTGAACTATTTACCACATCTGCCCTTTGTAACACCGAGTCTGTTTTCTGACTTGCTTCCTCCCCAGCATCCACAGTGTGAAAATAATAGTGCACACCCAATTTAAGCCACACACAACTCCCCCAACATCCTCCGCCAGCCTTCATGGATGTCCATAGATTTTTCCACTCTGAGTCAAGGTTTCTCGTTCCCACTGTAATAGCCCAGAGCTTGTTGTCTAAATCTGATTTTGAATTAGGCAGGGGTTCATGGTTTCACATCGATGCCAAGCTGTGGGTGTGAGCAGAGGGGAGGATTTTTTTTCCTAAGGATTTGAAATCTCTTCTTATGCTCTTTCTGAAAGATTTCATCTCTCCAGGAAGAAGTCTCTCGAGATGAGCTGTTTGTGCAAGACTCTGCCGTGTGGGCTTGAGCTGGAGGCTTCAGATGCAGCCAAACCGAAACACTGCTCTTTTTCTGGGTTGGGTCCAGTCAGGATCCAAACTTCAGGGGAGGATTTCAGTCCAAGAAATTGAATCTGAGCTGCTCTTATCTTCAAGTGTTTCAGATGAAAGGAAGGTTTGAGTCCAAGAAGGCATGTGAAATGCAGTCACCCTTACTTAGTTGTGCCTCCAGGCAAGAGACAGAGCAATGGGCCAGTAAGGGAAGCTACTTGTGGCTTGGGTGGGCGCTTGATGAAGTGACTTGACAAAGGACACACAAACAACCTATAGTAGAGACAAGGAAAAAAAAATATCTAAATATTGTTTTGTTATTTGTCTTTGATCCACAAAGACTAGTTTGGGTGGGCCAAGTCCACAGCTGGCGAAAGAGCTTCCATACTATCCAAATGTCTGGAAAGATACAAATATAGAGATCAAGTTAGGAGTGAGTTAGCTCCATTTCTAACTGGCATTTACAACAGGAGCCAAAGCTGGGGTTCACGTGAAACACATCCAGTTTCAGATCACCAAATCCAACGCCTGGGTTGGGTTTTCTTCTATACCCAGTATCAGGGCTGAAAGCGTGGGAATGCCTTCTCTTGAAATATATCGTATTTCCACGGTCTGGCTAAAGAGGTCCCTCACTCCCAAACCATTACAGCCTTTGTTTCTTTCCTAAATCTCATAGCACCGACGTTTGCCGTGAAATCACCGGGTCAGCATCCCCCTCCCGGCTTTACTCCCCCTCTCTCTGTGAGCTTGCCATGTTTCACTCCAGGTTGCACGCAGGGAGATGAGCTGTGAATGCCCAGCAGTGGCGGCAGCGGATAAAACGCCGCCGCGTGAAACCCACATTTGTTGT
>KZ507388.1:22911-37076 GCA_002844005.1 Limosa lapponica baueri
CCCAGCCCTGGGCCGCTCTCCCGGCTCGCTCCTTGTGCCCGGCCCTCGCTCCGGCGGCATGGAAGGGAAGGGCTCGGTTTCCCCTGGGTTACTGTGGGAAAGTGTCACGTTGCTGTGTCTGCTCTGCCTCCTCAAAGGCCTTTGGGTGCTTCCCTCTCGGTGACCGCCCGGCAGGCGCCACCCGCTGCTGCTCCCTCTGAGCTCGGGCACCCTCCCTTGGCCCCCACGGAGGGCTGTCCCTGTCACCCCACAGCACGGACAGGGCCGGGGCAGGGGGACACACAACGACAGGGGACACAGACATGACCCTGCCCGTGCCTCTGGGGTTGAAGAAGTTCTTGCCTCTCAGGTGGCAAACGACGGAGTCGCTGAGCAGAGGCCAATTTGTATTTCCAGGAGTGAATATTAACGTTCTTCCTTTGTGACCTTTTTCCTGCCACCTTTGCCGGTGAATCCTCGCAGGCCTGACAGAGTTGTCAATCTGCTAAAACCTCTGGGTGAAGCGGCTGGCAAAGCAGCAAGAACCCCCTCCCAAAGGAAAGCCTGAGAGACTGACGGGATTTTAAGACAAAGGGTCTCATTTTGGAGAAGCCAAACGGATGGGCTCAAGCTGGTGTTGCCTGCCGTGCTGCAGTCGCTGGGGTAAGGACATCGTCGCTGCTTCCGTCGTAAAGATAAATTGGTAAATTAGTTTGAATTGCATAAATAGGATTTCTCTGTAGTCACTGTAGAGTGTAACTGTCCACTCGGTTTGTTCGGAAGAGTTTACCTGTGGTGAGCTGATACGGTAGTTACACCAGGTGCATAGTTTTACAATTTTGTGGTTAATGGGTGTATCTGATGGGTTTGTGATGCATAAAAACAACCTGATGCGTTTTGCAAATGGCTTTGGGAAGGGCTGTGGGCGCGGATGGGACGGCCTCAGAAACCGCCTGCCACAGGGACGCTGTTTCCCAGTAACTGATGGGAAGAAGCCAAAAGCGAGAGAGCACGGGAAGGGTGGCACAAGCCGAGCGCGACGGGGAGCAGCGCTGTAAAGCATTTATTGCCATCGACTCAAAAAGACTCTGCAAGTCACGTGCTGCGTTAGCGGACCACAACAAATTGTTAAAGGTAACAGCTACTCCAAACACCACTAAGAGAGGCCAAAGTTTCTGTTTTTTAAAGATACTTAGTGTACCAAATTCAGCTTGCTCAGCGTCTGTGAGATTTCTGGCTGGGTCGCAGTGGAGCAGGGCTCCCCGCTGCCCCACGGGCAGCCGGAGCAGGCAGTGGGGCTGGCGCTGCGCTCGCTGCCCCACAGGCAGGAGGTTTCCTACCTGGTGTCAGACACGAAGGAGGGGCCTGTGGGGAGCTGGTTTGTTTTCAGGTTCTTTTCCCTCTCGACCATTTCCATGCGCCGCAGGGCGTTACTGGGCATGTTTTTCCCATCTTCCTTTCCTAAAGACTCTGGAAGGTTTTCTGGTCTAGAATCTCAGCTGTTGTAATAGAGCTAAAAGCATTGGATGACGTCAGCTGAAGCTGTTTGAGTGCAGGAGCGCTGACAACTCCTAGAACAAGGATACGAAGTACCCACATTAGCTTTTGCCACCTTCCTCTTGAGACCAAGCTCTGTCCCGACCTTCTGTGCTCTTCACGAAAGTCTTCCTCTCTTTTGTTCTGTCCTTTGAAAGCTCACTTCTCAAAGTCATCGGAACTGGGGGCCCCGCTCTCCGCACCCCCTCCTTCCCTCACCCCTTCCCAGCTCCTTACCATCATCTCCATCCACTGCGCTGCCCTACAGTTAACGACCACATCAGTTTTCCTATCGTAACTGCAGAGGTAACTAATGAAGAGTAAGTAATTAGCAAACAGTAAAGAGGAGCTGCTGTGGCTTGAAGTATTCCAGCATGGGTGGATGGCCGGGTATATGGTTTAGCTGAGACAGAAGTTACTGGATTGCTGGAATTGCTGGCAGTGAAACTGGTGCCCGTCACACGGGTCAGGCGTAGGGACTTATAACGATCTGATTTTGAAATCTATTCATTCCACTCTTCCAGCTTCACGGAAGTTGCTCCGATCTGTGTGTGTAAACCGGCCCCCATCTGATCAGCACTACGTTCTCATGCTCCCTGACCTTTTCGGTAGGTGGTAATTTTGTTCATCCCCTCTCCCGTGACATCCTGTCAAGCCCTCTCCTGCTCTCGCAGCTGACAGCCTTCCCCGCCCCGGGCCTGTCACTGGGAATTTCCCTTCCTTCCTCCTTCCACAGCCGCCATCGCCCCGTTCCGCTGCTCTGCCCTGCAGGATGTTTGTGTTCTCCCCCACATCCGCGCTGGCCGAGCTGCCTCTCCCCATTGAGACTCCCGGACCAAGGCTCTGCTGCTCCTTCCCCTCCTAACCCCGGCCCGGCCTCACACCGTGCCGACTCTCCGCGGTGCTCCCGCTTTCCACCTTCTGCCTTGCCCTTTGTTGGCAGGAGCGACGCTTCTCCTTCCGCGCCGGCCTGTTCCCAGGGTACGTGTGCCCCGGGAGGGCAAGGGAGAAGGGGGGTGTCGCGGGGGCTCCTCTGACCCAGCCTCCACCGCCACCTCCCTTTCTTTCCACCTCGGCGGGGCGACCCAGGAAACTCTGACCGAGGAGCAAGTGAGGTGCAGCGTCAGCAGCGCACACAGACCAACCTCAGTGCTTTCGGCATTCGTTGGCATAGGTTTTGAAAAGGAAGTTACGCTCTATATATAGCAGGTAGGAAAATCTTGCCTCACAGCAAATCGAAGACGTGTTTTACCTGCTGTGTTGCGTGCAAACAGTTGTGTTGTAATCATGGGCCTTTCTAAAGCTAAGTGGCAGACCGGAGGATTTTTACTGTTATGGTTCACAGTGAACATTTCGGGTACCTTCCAACCATACCAACACAATGTGTCCTCAACACAGATGCCTGTTCCTTTTTCCAGTCCCTGGGCACGTGGTTTTATCATAGCTCTGTGCTTCCTTAGTGGAATTAAAGAGTAGGGTTTAGTAGCTCTGAGGCAGGAAATCCTGTATTTTCACAGCTCTAAGGATTTCACATTGTTTGATCTCAGTAATACCTTGACTCCTGCAGCAAATGGGCCTGAGGGACCACTTCAAATGATTACAAGACAAAAAGCCTGGGTAAGTTTAAGTTGCTTTTGGTGAAACAAACATGGGGGAGAAAGGAGGTGGAGGAAAAGACGGCCATAGTTCTGAGTCTGTAGGGAGCAATGAGCTGTGTTTTATACAGTTGAACTCTGCAGGCCACATCCTGCGGCAGAAGGGCCTGGGAAATACTGTCCAGCCTGATTTGTGGCAGCCACTCTGGTTACTCTTGAACGGTTTGGTTGATTTTGTTTTCTACTGTATCTTTAGTCCACTTCGATATGGGATTTTATCAGCTGTTGTGGCTGTACTTGCTTGTCTCCATCTCTTTTGCTGGCGAGCCTGCTTTTGCAGAACCATAGAACAGCCCAGGCCAGAAGGGACCTTGAAAGATCACCTGGTCCAACCTTTTGTGGGAAAGGCAGCTGAGATGCGGTGCAGTCCCCACGGCTGACTGCAGGCCCAGGGGAATTGCAGATGGCCGAAGAGCTGCTGCTGACAGGACAGTAGGAAGGTGCTCAAGGCCAAAGCTCCTGAAAACAGAAACGCTCCTAGAGTAAGAGGTCACAAGCTCCTCTTTTCCCTTTATATAAAACCAACACGTAAAACCCAACACCTGTATTTTGGTTTTAGCTGTCGTTGCAAGTGTTGGTGCAGTCTGCAGGTTTTATTCTCGGGAGACTCCACGTTGCTTCCCAGCCACCTTCCTTTGGTTTCTCCTGCCATGGAGATAGAGCCAGAGACTGGGTAATCACAATTTCTTTTTGCAAAGCGTATGTTGGCTGTACTCAACAGGGATAATATTTCTGTGTTCCAAGACAAGAGTGGTTTCTGTGGTAAAGCAAAGTCTATGAATAGAAGTCAGCGTCTGGACACATGTTTAAAATTGGTTCTTGGTGAGACACTTTGAAACAACGGACCACAGAAGTTTTTAGCTCTGACCAGCATGGAACAGCATGGCTCGGACTCAGCGCCCGTGGGAATCTTTCCGCGTGCTGTGCCAGGCTTTGGTTACGTGCTGTGTCACCACCGGTAACTTGCCGCGCTATTGCTGCAAAATCGCTTGCTTTCTGCGTAGCATTCACATACTGCGCCCTTTCCGTTGTTTCGGAAAGGCCTGGGGAATCAGCCAGTTCATGTGACGATGGCAAGAACAAGACACCGGCAGAAAGCAGAGCGCCGCCTTTTCGCCGGGCTCGGAGCCCAGCATGACCACCAGATGGCGGTCGGTGGCAACCAAACCCTCCGAAAGCGGCGACCCGCGGAGGGGAGAGCCGGGTCCCCGCCGTCCTAGGTGGGGGCGCTCCACAGCCCACGGGGCTGGTCACCCCGGCTGGTGGAGGAGGGAGACGTGGCTGCCGGTGGGAGAAAGGGAGCAGGAGCATAAACAGTAATGCCAACTAACCCAGGGGAGCAGGGAAAGAAAACGGTGTGTTTCTTTATATCATTTCACAATAGCAGAACTCAAACAAGCTGAAGGGCAATACTCATTTAAATCAGTTTTAAATTGTTGGGGCATAAACTAATTGCTGACAGACATTGGGGAAGAATTCCCTTAGATTTATCACTATGTATCTATAAAACTTGTCCTCTAGTGGTGAGTATTCCTCTGTACAACCTTTCATTCTTTAAATGGACTGTGTGATTGCTTACCTCTGAATTTAGACTGAAGAATTCCTTACTTGGAATTCTTCTTATTTCATACACAGCCTTTTCCCTGGAACGTAAAAAGTTTTATAAGGAAAAGTCATTATTCAATGGATTCTCAGCTGTAGGATGTTCTATAAACATCCCGTGCTGCTGCTGAGAGGGGTGATCCTACCTGCTCCCACATGCCTGTCTTTCTGTAGGCTTCATGACTGAATGACTGTGCTGCTGTGTGGGAGGGAGGGAAAGAAGAGGCTGGCATTGCTCGGCTCTCCTTCCAGCAGGAGCACTGCTGCTGTTCACCGGGCCGTGGTCTGATTCTTTACTGGGAGGGCCTGCTCCGGCTCTAAGACGGTCTCTGTCTCACACAGAAATGCTCATCTTTCCACATCACCTTCTTGGGGCTTGTGTAACGCTGGCAGTAACGCCAGCGGTGCTTATACTGCAGCTCGGAGCTCCTCTCCTATGAAAGGGAACGGTGCACCCATTCTCCTCTCTGCATCACTCACGGGAGTGGAAACCTCATGCTGAGCCACACTCCTGAAGTTTGATTTCAGCAGCAGTCATGTGTTGAGTAGGCAGACTGCAAGAATAAACAAACATTTGCATTGCAGGAAGGAGGAAAGTTTTAACAACAGTTACGGAAGTAGCCGCTATAGGGAAGTGGCTTTTTTCAGATCTGGGGTTTTATTTATGCAGCTCTGTACGAAGGAACAGTTTAGTCTTAAAAACAGAAGGTAGAGCTTGCAATTCCCATACCCAGCTCTGAGGAATCCTGACTGTTCAGCAGAGGTAGTGGGGCTAAAAATTGGTTCCTTCTCCTATAGCTGCTGTTTGCAGAGACAGCCAAAATGTCTGTTTCTAGGTAACAGCCTTGGGCTATCATCCCTGGCCATGACATGAGATAGGTGCTTAAATAATTTTGTTTCTTTCCTGTGAGCAGATACCATTTTCTTTGCTTTACTTACAGGAATAGAAACACTACGGTCCCCTGCCTTGTTACCTGTAACAGCCAGGCAGGTATCGGTGGAGAATGTAACTTGCCCTTTGGTGGTCACAGTGAGCTGGGGCTGACCTGGAACAGGTTACCTCGTCACAGCTGTTCTGTGAGGCCACATCCTAAACAGCTCCAACTGAAAAATAACTTCTTTTCCCCTAGCAAGAATGGTTTCCTGCTACACTTCTGCACAAGGGACCTCCTCTAATGAACTTGTCTTACCTTTTTTTCCATAGGCTTTTTCTAACCTCCAGTCCCTACTCGCCTTCAAGCAAGCACAGGAGACACCAGGTATACAGAGGTAAGGGGAGAATTTGCACTGCAGTAAGGTGTCCTTGCTGCACTTCCAAGTCTATTCTGCAAGAAAAATGCACCCTTAGAAAGCAGCTTACCTTGTAACGGCACAAGAATACCTTAAAATGGGGTAGCTTGCAACACTTAACGCTTGTCATTAATCAGTAACAGCTAAAGTTAAGTAATGCCTCCACTCCACATTGCAGCACCCCCCTCGGGAAAGCCTGCGCTCAGGTCAGGCAGGGGCAGGGGCTGTGCTGCCCTCTTCAGAAACCAAAGCCCTGAACGGGCTGCGCAGCTCTGGGGGTGCGGTTTGTTCAGCACTGGGGAGTCTGTCCCCGAGCAAAACCTCAGCCCTGCTTCCTCTGACACTTGGGCTCTCTGCAGGTGTCAGAAGCCAGGTCTTTGCCAAGTCACTTCATGTATAGGCAAGGCCCTCTGAATTCATCCCAGCTTTCCCATATTTGCTGGACGATGAACACAGGAGTTCAGCTGTATGTAATATAAATCTTAATTTGTAGAGATTTAACACACATTTAGTGTCAAAACACCTTGCTTTTATTTTCATATCCTTTTTGAATCAGGTTAAGCTGTAAACAATTTCTTTTTCAATCAAATACTGCCAGCTAGAATTACTTCCATTCATGCATCACTGAAAACAAAAAGGGTATTTTTCCTTAAGGATAGATATTTTTTTTAAACAATGTCACTTTATACAGAAACCAATAGCTAGATTCAATGCACCCTGATTAGTTATGTAAACAGATAACCCAAAAAAAACTCGTCAACAGAACTAATAAGTTGGTTCCTTCATAGAATGGAAATTAAAATCTCTCCTGACTTGAGGTTAACATGGTCAGGAGTATAGAGCGTGGCACATAAATCCATCTAGGAGGTGTATAAATTGCACTGTATCTGAATTAACAAAGTTATGCATAATGAAATGCACAGTTTAAATTCATGCTAGAAAGCATCTTTCAATATGAAGTGGCAGCCAACTGGCAACCATAACAGTTAGGTTCTGCACCATCATTTATGGCATTATAGATAACTATTACCTATAGCATACTTGAAAATCCTGAAGGATTGTGTTACTTGAAACATTCTCCAGGCAGTCATTTGGTTTGAAACATTAGGAGAAAGACTAAAGAGCTTGCCATCTTATACCGATTATGGTACCTTTAACTTCTATGAAGTAGATCAGATATGGTGTGTATTTCACAGTAACAAAGTTGCTTTAATGCCTTTTCTCCAACAGTAGGATTGTGTTAGATGTTTCTGCCCTCAGATCACCACTGTCCTGGTGGTTTTCCCTTTTCTTAAGTTTGGGTAACTACATTGAGCACTTTTCCTGGTTTTTAACTATTCATCAGTCCTTTTAGTATATCTTCAGAGAGTTCCAGCATAGGGAGTTCAGGGGACGGGATGTCCAGGGGGGGAAGGTTGGGTATTGGAATGTCCTTTGCCTTCCCAGCAGTTGTTGCAAACTTCTGCCAAGTTGCAGCTGAAGAAGTAGCTTCTGAGTGTTGCTGCAGACCCCACAACTCTGACTTCTCAACAAAGTCAGCATCTACATCCAACTCCTTGTCTACTGGAGATTTTTGCAGTTTAGCTCTTTCTGCTTTTAACTGCTTATTCTCTCTCCTTAATCTCTCATTTTCAGCTACAAGAAATTCTACGTGCCGTTTCAAATCTGCAATTTTGGTTGCCTGCTCTTCTATTATTGTTTTGTCATCTTTTGGAGCTTTGCTCCCAATACATGCTTCTACCGGCTCCTTTTTTTTCTGAAGCAGAAATAATAGTGTATCCGGGTCCCTGTCAAAGACACCCTGAATATCCTGTGGATGTTTCTCTGCAGAAGGGCTGTATTTCTGAGTAACAGGAACCAATACATTTTGATCATCAGAGTCTTCAGCAGATGGCTTATAAGAAGTCTGAAGATGTGCAGCTAGTTCCTTGTCAGCATTCTGCTGGGCTTTCAGCTTTTCCTCCCTCTTTGCCCTTTTCCACCTCTCCTGGATGAGCAGTAACTGTTTCATGTGACTATCCCTTTGTAATTCCAGTGACAGCTGAGCCTGAGTAAGAACAAGATGAAACAATTTAATTGGTGATCCCTAATTCCACCTGAATAGTCATGCAAGCAAGTTACATGCATGTAAATCTTTACATAAACATCATCACAGCATGCCCGAGGGAGAGGGAGGAGCTCTTCTTATTCACATACTAAATCCAACAAGAAGTGATCTCTGCTTGTACATTGCAACAGATTGAGGTATGTCACCCAAATTTAGCATAACTACTAGTTTTGTGAAGGGATGAGTTAACATTTGGTCTTTTTGTTTGGTTTTTGGCTTTTGTTTTTAAGTCACTGACCAGGCTCTGATAATACCTCTGAGCAGAGGCACTAGAGAGTTTAACTGACCTAGGACCGAAACCAAAAAGGAAGAGATTCACTTGGCACGCACAGCCACACTTTAGCTAAATAATACAAACTATTTGTATGGTTCTGTGATGGTATTTGCATAAACATATTAATAACAGCCAACACTAAGCAGAAAAGTGCTTCAAGGCCAGATATGTTTCCAAATGATCAGCCATATTTAATGAAGGGAGTGGTATGGTGGTTAATAACTCACAGGAACCACCTGGGTAAGAGGGTACCATTTTTCTACAAGAATGACCCTTTGGAGGAAAGACAGATGTCCGATCTCCAAGGGTTATTTGCTTTGATAATAGTGGCTAAACTCAAAGCCTGCTGCTATAAAAGTGCTGAGCAGACTACACTACTACATTCAGAAATAGATTTGTGCAATGAATAAGGAAAGGTGTAGAGCTGTTTGGGAGATTCCCTAGTCAGAATGACTAAAAACAAAATTACAGACTGTAGATGAGATGCTCAGCTTTGTGTCTCGGCAGAACAGCCTAAGTGCCTCACAGCAAAAGTTAAACATGAAACTAGCTTTATCACCTACTTGAAGATGCCTTGAAGACTAGAAACCATTGTTGGAGAACCCTTGGATGGGTTAGTAGTTCTCTTGTCACTGCTCCATGTAAACTTGGAAAAACTCTCAAGGAAGACTGGCATCACTGCACTTCTGAAACCACTGGTGCAGTTGCCATGGGTTCAGAAAACTATGCGCAGGCTAATACCCGAGATGGGTATGATGAGTCAGGGCCACAATATGACACACAGGCACACAACAGAGCTGTGGCTGATTCTAGTGCCTGCTGCACTTTGGTCTCACCTGCTCTGACTGGGTCAGCTTCATAGCGTCTGTAAGGTATGCTGCAGAAGAGAAAATTGATAAACACTTAGGACAGGGTTACAAAACCTGAACGTTTCCGTGAAAACTAAGAAAAGGCTTCAGATCTTCTGTGTTCTGAATGCCCATATAAAAGTAGCAGTCTAGAGGCAAAGTATTTACCAAGTTACAGTGGCTGTAAACACCTGTTGTTTTTGAGAAGTCTGAAAAAATTACTGTAAGATTGTGTAATACATGCTACACCATTCCCATGGCGTCCTGTTGGCTCAGGTTGTTCCAATTTGGTTTTGAGAGGACCACAGTAGCCATTTCCAGAAAGTCCCAGAAGAACAACTTTCCCATCAGGGGAAGAAACACAGTTAAGGACCAGACTTCTAGCATACAAGCGTTTTAAGACAGAATATGGTAAGTAAAATCCTCTCGCCCATGGCACACCAGTACTATGAAGTCATACTTTTTAATTATCTTCATGATGAAGATGTATAGTCTGTAGTCCCCCAATTTTTTCATCAACTTCCTCTCCAAATCAGAAAAGGTGCTGGCTTACAGTCAGAGCAGCACTTCAGACTTTAAGTGTATCTTGCTAGTACTGAAAATGACAAGACATAAGAAATTCTTAACCAAATACAGAAGGATGTAAGATAATGGCATAGAATCATTGGATGAAGAAAAGCAAGATACATTCAATGTATCTCTGCGTGCTGTCTTGGTATGTGAAGTGAAGAAAAACAAAAATAAAAGTCTGCAGATTAGAATACAAGTGCTAGCCCCCGTTGCCCTGAGTATTCATAAGTACCAAAGAAACTATCAATTTCTCATTTTATGGGGTTTTATGAATGGGAAGTGAGAACGCCTAGTATCTAGGTTACAATGTTCAGACTAGCCACTTATTTTGTCTCCACACAAACTCTGTCACTGGAAATGTCCTACTTGTTGCACCAATTAAGACCTCCTCTTTCTTCTTCTGCCAAGCGGTTGCTGCACTGTCAGACAGCTAATGGACTCCAACACAAATAATTAAGCGTGACTAGTTAAATGGACAGGTAAATGCACAAAGTCTCACTTAGTTGCTGTCAACTGCAGCATCAAGGCCTGCCATGCAATCTGCTGTTTTGCTTGAGTTCTGGGAAAGCTGAGCTCATCACCTGTTCTTAGCTGTCTTGATTCAGATGTTAGGAAAGAGAAGTGAGCAAACATTTGTAAGCAAATGTTTGTATAAGTATTTCCTTTATCAACAGAGAAAGCAGGTGACTTCAGCTATGAAAGCAGTGAAGAAAATATAAAGCCTAACGTGAAACTGGCTTACAGCAGGTCCCCAGCTGCAGTTTGTGCATGACACAAGGTATTGGCTTCATCTTGAGTCAAGAACTGCCTTCACAGTGATAACCATCCCCAATCAAAACAACTTTGGAAACGTCTGACTTTAGCTGCTTATATTAGAAAAAAAAATTTCCAAAAGGGTGCCTGATCTGGACTGAAAAACAAATTCATATTTTAAGAACGAAAATTTTACAAGTAACTAGATATTCTACTTACATGAAGCATGCAAACCTAGAAACTGAGACTAAGAGTTGAAACGTGAAAAATACCTACTCACCAGCAGCTTTTTTGTGACAAGAAATTGCTTCTTCATATTTCCCCGCTGCCAACAAACGGTCTGCTTTTCTGCTCTGCTGGTGAGCCTCAAAAAAAAAAAAGAGCATTACATCAATGAGGGTTAACCAACAAATACTTACACCCGTTTTAAAAGTAATCAGTACATCTAAGAAACCTGTACTGATTCCAATTCTCAGGCTTTTAGGCTTGGATCTCCCACTCCCTTCCAATGTTTATAAATTGATTTCTTCTTTAATACTGCCTTACAAGAATCTATACTGTACAGGTAAGAACTGAAGTCTGTTAATGCAGCAAAGATGGTGTGTACACAACAAAATCCTTTTGAAGCTGTTCCTCAGAAAGTACATGTTCTCCTTTATAGGCAAGCATTTACTGTAGCTGTGTAAAAAGACCAGTAGGCCACAAGAAGTTATGAGAAGCTGTAAGTATTTAGGTCCAATTTACCTGGCAGAATGCAAGATATTTGAATTATGTTACAGCTTACAGCTGGTTTGACATTTTCTGCTGCCCCAAACCATGCAAGAAATTGCAAAAGATCTTTGGGTTTTTGTTTGCAGCTTGGATCAGTTAATGGAAGCAGCACAGCCATAGTTAAAGATATCAAAGTCACGTTGTTGCTGTACAACAGTTAAGTCTATACTAGCATTTGTAAGACACTAATGTAAACCACTAAGGTAGACTAAGGATGTTGCTGAAAGCAAGTAATTGATGCAAGTATTTGCATATGCTCAGTGAGAAACAGTATTGCATAACCAGCACTGCAACATTCATGAAAGCAAGTCTTTTTGTCATTACTACAAGACATGAATTTTATGGTCCTTCCTCCAAGACAAGCTGTGTAATATGAAAGGCTACAATCACTAGCTGGCAAGAGTGTCAGTAACACAGACTATTCATCACTGCTTTACTACATGTTGAGTTTGAAGTAAATAGACATCACTGACTCTGTGTAACAACATAAGACACTTATGAATCTGAATAGTGTTTGCCTGTTTCTTTGTTTAAGATTACTGCTTCTCAAGAAAGCCTTTACTGACTGAACCTGTAGGGGAAACAGAGCTGAAAGCCTGAAATCTGCCTCTGTAATTCTGTCTCTGACCCATACAGATTCTTTATTCCCTCCCTTCACCCCAATAAAGGCACAAAACATATCAGACTTCAGATGTTTGGTGAATATAAGTCACAGATTCTCTTTAAGCATGTTCCAGGATCAACATAAAAATGAGCGCATTTGTCCACATCCTAAGATGTTAGAGCAGCTGGATCCCTACAGGTCTTTTGGAATTACACTTTTCTCTGTCTCCTGCAGTCTTGGTAGAAGCATCAAGGGTCAAATAATCCAAACAGGATGGTAACACGATGCTATCAGGACTAACATGATACTTATACTAACTTCCATTTGAAAAATAAGTTCCAAATTACAGGTCAATGTCTTTGTCATCTTTGTCCTCCAAATTGACTTATCACCCACAGTGTTACAGTAAGTTCAATTTTCTACCAGAGTTGTAGCAACTCTGGCACCACAGAAGAGAATGACTTCTACAGAAAACACTCTTTTGGGCAACAGCTGTTCTTAAGCAATCCCTAGCACTTGTATGGCTGCATTTAGACATTTGGCTTTTCTAAAACGGATTTCATATGCTAATTTAGTGTTCTTAAAAAAACCCCACAACTCATTGATTCTTTGCAACAAATATTTTGGTTATATTCTTCTTCCTCACCTTCATTCAATCCTCAGAGCATTATCAGCATTCCCTGTTTCTTCTGCCCTAATGTTAAACAATATCAGAAGAGAAAGTGTTTTTCTATTGGAAAACCATCTAATTTATGTCCTTTTCCTATGGACTCCTATGAATGACATATACCAGAAAGATAAACTTACTTTCCACAGGAATGAACAAACAGTATCAGCTCATATAGAGCTATCTTCTCAGTTATTCATGGCAGCTCATCCAGTTACAAATGAGATATGTCATGGACATAAAAATACCTGAGCGAGCTCCTTACAAAACAGTTTTTCAATAAATTAGTATTGATACAACTGTATCTGCAAACTGCATGGGCAGGTCTTAAAAAAAAAAAAAAAAGCCAAAAAAAACCACCCACAGGGAAAGAGCAGACAGGGCAGCTAGAGACAGAAGAGCCAAGAGAGCAATTCAACAAGCCAGGGGCCTGGTTCCATTTATTAGTTTCTACATATAAGAACTTGAGTCTGATTGTTTTCAAAGGTTATTTTCATATGTTTTAAACTACTGCAGCATGATCTTACAAATCACTTAAGCACATGCAGAACACTTGAGGACAGTCAGATGTTATTTGGTTGAGCAATTAAATTATTTCCATTCTCCATTAACTCCCAGTGAAGCTGAAGGAAGTCTGAAGAAGCTGGACTAGACTGTTAAGAAAATTAGGAAAACAACATTCCAGAGATGCTAGCAAAAATAAAAGCTAGGATCCTCTGATTACAAGGTCAAAACACCTTTCTTGCTGTTACATCAAAATATATAGATGTCAGGCCATCTTACTCTGGTGCAGAGCAACCGACTTCTCCAGTGGAAAAAACAGGAAACACAGCAGAGAAAAATCAGTTTGAGCACAGCCTCGAGTGAGAAAGCTAGGTGTTTTGCAGTCAGTCATGGGGGAGGAATTCCTTATTTTGTATCTTTTCCTGCTAGCTTGACAAGGAAATATTTGCTCATTTATTCCACCCTGCAAGTGTTTGTTGCAATTAGTTGATTGTGGAAGGACCAAGGAATTTCTCCCATTTTCATGGTAGATTATTCTTCACCAGCAGTTTGAAGAAATTAGTGGTGCTGTTTCCTAGCAGCAGTGATGAAGCTGCAACAGAAGCACTTGAATGCTTAATAGCCATGTATCATGGATAAGCTTCTACATCTTGTTTAGTCTGCTGGTTTACTCTTAGCCACACAGCATCCAACCATTGTTAGCAAATCTATTTTGAACTCGGAGTGGCCTGTATCCCATCATAAAACTGGCAATGAAAAAATCGGTCCTATATCATAAAGTGAAAAAGATGACTCTCAAGTTTATCCTTGGTCTGATGTCATTCTAGAAGAAGGTGTTTACACCAACAATTCTGGAGCTGTTATGCTGCTGGTTCCCAACAGATTCAAGGACTGCTTTGACTTTGGTCCTGCTGCTGTAATGATTACAGAAACAGCTGCTGCAGAACTGCTATAGGTTTATATATATGATTTCTTTTTCCTCTTCCATTTGCAGTGCTGGAAATA
>KZ507388.1:42162-59675 GCA_002844005.1 Limosa lapponica baueri
GCATGATTATTTGTTAAGCGTGTAACAATGGCACAGAAGGTATACAAAAAAGAATAACTTTAAAAGGAAAAAAAAAAAAGGAGGTCTGAAGAACTGAACCCCAAATTCTAAAAAGATAGGTCCATTTCTCATTGCAGTTATTAGACCTGAAGGTCAACAATTAAAACTTCCATTATACAAAAAACACAGTAGTTATAGATTATTTAAAAAAAATAACCACAACCAAAACCACAACCAACCAAACAAAAAAAAAAAACCCAAACCAAAACCAACAGATCTGGAAAGCAAATCAGTATTTGTCCAGTTCCATCTACAGAACTAAATCAGCGAACTCTGCCAGAGGATCACCAGCCAGGCTTTAGTTATGTTCTTGTCACTCCTGCAATCCTTAGTAAGTAGCCTCAGTAAGAAACACTACTAACTGGCGACAACTGCACTGCCACAAAATTGCTACTTCCAGCCATTTGCTAGTGAATATTCAATTATCATTTTCTCCCTAGAAGCTCACGCACTAGATCTACTTTTAAAAAGGGTTTCACAATGTCTGTGAAATAACTATGATTTGTCCCTCCTGTATTACCACGCTGCAAGTTTGTCTGACTAAATCCATCATATCAACAAGTCACAGGAACTTTCTACTTCCTACTGTTCTTCATTTCAATCAGACCTCCAGTATACAGAGTAAAAAGTTTAAGACACCATTGGTTTAAATCTAAATAGACCATCTTCCTGCTATGCTGTTAGCCCCAATTCCACGGGTGGTCTACAATACCAATTTTACAAGCCTTTATGAAACTAGAAAGAGCGATCCAGAAATACCTAACTGACCCTGGGTGGAGCAGGCAAGGGTTTGTCAGGGCTGACACCTTGATGGAGCAAATAAGCTTTGATTAAAAACTAAACTGATACAAGTCTCCAAGGTTTGCATGGCAATATCTAAACAATTTCTGGATCAGACTCATTCCTGGAAGCACTACAGCTGTATTCCTGGTGTGCTGCTCCTGGCTAATTGGACTGCTAGGACCAAAGCTAGTTTTCTAAGGGAACGCTCTGTGTATCACTGCATCTGAGGTATAGTCAAGATACAGCTTTGACAAACCCCAGAAGGCAGCAGAGAATTAACTGTTCTTGACCTTGGATCTTGTCTGTGTGAGAGAAACCTACCAATTTATGCTGTTTAAAATCTGATTAGCTTTTGCAAAAAAGCATTTTTCAGACACCTGTGTTTCAGTTAAAGTTCCTTAGAGGTTTAGTTTAAGCACAGTAATTACTGATTTAAGATTTTAAAGTGTTTCACCTCCTGAAATTAAAAGAAGCATCAAGTCAGTAGTGGGCCCTGCTAAGTCTCTAAAACTCTTTAAACTCGCATAGATATGGCCTGTCTCATCTAAACGCCTCCTTCCAGAACTTCCCTTGTCCCTTGTGTTTGTAACTTGGGCCAGACTTGCCCCCCTCCACCCCACCCCCAATCTAAACATGCTGCCACAAGCACCCTGTGTTGTTTCCTTCCCTTGTGCCCCCGGGTACGGAGCAGCTCAGCTCCCACAGAGCACATCGGCCCTCCTTCCTCTCCACCACCGGAACGGGCTGTGGTGAGCCCAGTTCCCTCCCCAGGCCCCGCTCCCCTCCGGACAGGCCCGGGCCCGGTGCCGCCGAGGCAGGGCCTGGCACCAGCCCTGAACAGCTGCTGGGGGGGGAGGGGGAAGAGAGGCGGGGGGGGAAGCGGAGAGGGCCCTATTTACCGTTCAAGCCGCCCTTCTCCACCCGGTTAGCCGCCGGTAAGAGGGAAGGGGTGTCCCCCCTTTCCCCGCCGCCTGAGGGCCGAGCACCAGCTGACAGGAACCGCCCCCCCCTCAGGCCTCGCCCCCCCACTCACCAGGTTGAGGGGCCCCTCCATCACTTCCATGGACGGCGGGGGCTGCGGGCACATGGGCGCGGGAGGCGGCCTGGCTCGCCGGTCCGGCCGCCGCCGCTCCCCCCGCCTCCCCCGCCCCGGCGGCTTGTAAACACGGCGGCCGCTTCCGCCCGGCCGGTAACCGGGGGCGGCGCCTCGCGAGAGCCGCCGGGTCGCGCGAGAGTCGAGGGTGGGGTGGGGGTGGCGCGTCGCCGGGGCAACGGGCGCCGGGCGTCTTGGCCCCGCCCTTCCTCTCCCTTCCAACGGCCGCCGTCCCGCGCGCGGGCGGCCCGCTGAGGGGAGGCGCGGGGGGCTCGGCCCCGGGGCCGGGGGTGAGGCCGCTGAGGCGGGGCACGGCCGCAGAGCCGTGGCAGGGGGCACGCAGCCGCGGTTTCTGTCCCTTGTGGGGCTTTTTTTTTTTTTTTTCATTCAGCCTTGCGTGCGGCACGTCCCTGTGCGGACGCGTGGGGTTTCCGTGAGGAAAAACCCCACCCGGCACGGCCGTGGAGCCCGGTGGTAGGAGCGGCCGTGGTGTTGGTGTCAGAAAGGCCACGCAGGCCAGCCCCAGGCAGGAGTGACGGCGGGAAGGGCCCTTGCGTTGCCGCGGTGCAAGACCAGGTCCTGCCCCGGAGAGATTAGTGCTGCCCTGAGGTGCGTTATCCACCGGTGGTGGGGTCTGGGCTGTGGCCTCAGCCCTGGCCGTGAAGCTGTTTGGGAGGGTGGCCGGTTCAGTGCTCTCCGTGAGGGTGAGAAGAAACAGCCATTGCTCTTCGTGGCTCTTTATTGCAGGAATTGCAGTATGTGAAAACAGGTGAAAATGACACTAAAATTGCCGTCTCTCCATGTATGTGCTAACGAGGTAGAAGCATTAATTATTCAAAATAAACTTCCTTGAGAGAGGTCAGCTCAGTAGGGCACTGAAGAGCAAATACACTGACAAGCTAACTACTAGGTATCACGATCATCCTTATCCATAGAACATTGTGTTCTATGAAGACTACAGAGAAGAAAGCTGCCATAAATGGGTTGTGTATAACTTTCCTAGGTAGAACTGAGGATGGCATGAGTTCATAGGAGCATGGTAGTAATAGACTCAAAGGGGAGTGAGGGCAAGAAACAAAGGGGAGACAGAAGAGGATAGAAGGTAGGGGGGAAGATGAGAAACCTAGAAACAAGAAGTGAAAACACTAATTAGCAACAAGTAAAGAAAGCCTGGGATTCCATTTGTACCCTTTGTAGATGTGATCCTCAGACATGAGTGGCGTCTGTGGGTCTCTGAGGGAGACCACATGGCCTGATAAGCCATAGCTCTCAGCTATCCCTGTGCTATGGGGACCAGCTTTGCAACACTGGAGTGCTGGGGGGAGTTTTCCTTCCAATATTATGTGGTTAGACAAGATAGTCTCTTCAGGCAAGGAGCTTCCAAAAGATACTTTGATAGTTCCTGTTTTCATTTGCACGGATTTATCTATCACTTGGTTTAATTATATATTACCAAGTCAGATCCTATGTAGTCCAGAGTGGTTTTGATCTAGAGCCCACTGATTGAATAGTAGATAGGTGAAACTGTCCTCTATCAGTCGTCGATGGGATAGGTCATGCAGGGTGAAGAAATAAGGCTACTTGGCACTTCACTGCCAGTACTTATACTTGGACGTATGAGGTGATAAAACTTAATTGTTTTGTTGTACCAAACCATTGTGTTTTCCTTCCTCTTACCTCAGGGACGCACACATGAAGACGTAGCATTTATCTGCTATCTATAGGAGCATGGCTCCCATTTTGACAATCCCTCTTGGTCACTGTTCCTCTTCATAATGACAAGCCCTTCTCTAACTCTGCCCTGTGCTGCCTGGCCTTTTTCTCTCTCTTGCCCTTAGTGCTACAATAGGAAAAAGTTTGCCAAAGGTCTTTACATCTGAGCAGAAAACTTGGTTGTTCACTTGTTAATGAAGTTACACTGAGTTGGTGTGTCACAAATCACTGATTCTCTTGCATTTTTATGTGAAATCTTACACACTTAGCTGGTTGATGATCCTTTTCTATACTACATTAATCCAGAGGCAAATTTTGATGATCTTGCTAAATATTATGTAAGATGAGATTTTTAAGTACACTGGCAGTTAAATTGCATACTGTCAAGCTGTTATTCCTAGCCACTTTACTAACCCTTTTCTCATCTTTGGTGACTGAACTGCAGATTTTCATTTATTTATTTATTTGATTATTTAAATTCTATTGCTGATCTGTTTGTGTATAATTTTTAATTTTGCATAAAACAATTGACCCATAACAGGTAGATGCTTAGCTGCTTTTTACTGTGTGCTTATCAATTCTCTATAAGTCATACCAATTTGCTAAAATAGATCATTAGGTCAAACACTTTCTTAGAAATAAAACAAGCTAGTTCTGAGAAATATTTTCCATTACTCCTGCTGCTTACTCTGTAAAGACAATTTAATTTATTGGGTTTTAAGAGACAGTCAGTGTTTGTTTCAAGACATGTTATCTTTAGTGGAAAAAGAAGTAAGATTCTGGGTCAATTTACTACTTGTGGAATGGAAGCTGAAGCAGTGAAGAATATTGTACCAAGAGAACAGAGGTTTTGGGAGCAGTGTTGCTGAGTCGAGGCAATGTGTTCCAGCGTGCCTGTTGTTCATGTAACCAGCAGTGGTCATTACTGTGCCTCCAGCAAGGCTGGCAGTGACTGTAAACCCCTCTGGGGACCTGGCCATGCCTCTTCTTATCCAGGGACTGTTAGCAGATGCTTAGATGCGGCATTTTCCTTGGCTTGTGTGCCTATGTTTTGTTTCTTATGTCTAAAGCTGATCAAAAAATGAAGGGAAATAAAAAGAAAACTGACAAGATTACTTTTTAAAATCTCATGTTTTAAAAACTGCTAGTGATATGCTGGCTTTGCTTCAGAACCACCAGTGTTGCCATTTGTAATGCTGTATTCAACTTATTTAGTTTCTAGCGTGCTTTTTTTTTTCTGTTTTCCTGATTGATAGGTAGTACTTTCTGGCTTTGGCAAAATGAAAATATCATTGTGCCCTGGTTCTTCAAGATGCATCACGTTGCCAATTCCTGAAGCAGCTGTGGAAAGTGAGTAAAACCTATAACATTATTTGTGTAAATTTAGTTGCAATGTGATATAGTGATGTTATTGCTTGTTCAAAATCTAAACTTGTATGGAAGTCCTCCTTTACTCAGAGAATAGTCTTGAGACACTTTGTAGATTTTTGTCCAAAATCCCAAGATCCTGGAGTACTGGATATCACATATTCATTCCAGATGGTGTGCTAAACTCCATTGCACTGGACTGAAGATGGCTACCATTTTCTACCAGTGTCTACAGAGTTATTCTAAGAGATTTAAAGTTGCCCTCCAGAGAAAAGAGAACCACAGTAAATAGTCTGCTACATTATCTGTAAACTCATCAATGAAAACAGAATGATTATTTCTTTTCATTACCACCCTTTCTGTGTTTTGCATGTTTTGCTCCTCCCTAGGGACTATATGGGAATAGCATGTTGACTGTAGAAGTATAAATTAAAATGTTTGTCTAAAAGAAGAACTATTAAAATGTAATCCTGAGCAGGATGTGCCTGTCAGCAGGAAGCTTCCTAAAATACCCTGTGTTTTAAGAGTGGAATTTTAGAGTAGGAGGGAAGTGTAGAATTGCTATTTACCTGTCTGATGCAGCTTTTGACACACATGATGAGCCAGCTTCATTTGACTGTCACCTCCTTAGGAGGCAAAATTCCTCAGCCCACACTTTGCTTAGCATTGACTACTTCTTTATTTACTCTTTGTGCCTTTGCATTTTATCTGGACTGTGCATTTTCAGTTAAGCTCCAGTTAAAGACAGGCTTCTCAGTCATGGCATTGTAGGAGGGCCCACAGAGCCTCCCACACAGTGCCTTCCTCAAAGAGAGATGGGGATGTCTGTTTCTTTGAAGAAGCACTTTTGAAACAAAAGGGATTCCCCTATGCCTCTGACAATTTATTTCCCACCACACATGCACAGAGCCATTGGACTGATGGGCCTCCTTCCATTTGTCAGATTTTTCAGAATAACTGGATTTCAGGATCTCCCCCTAGATGTGCCTGTCTCTTAGGGTTGCCTCTGGGGAATGCCTGAGAGGAGCTGTAGGCAAGGCAGTGCATGAAGGAGGGCTTTGACAAGTGGGGCTGAAGGAACCTCATTCAGAGAGCTGGGAGGTTCAGAACAGTGAAATCTTGGAAAAGGTGTAAACTAAATGAAAACCTTTTCCTGTCGCCTTTCTCCCGTCTTTTGTACCTATTTGGATTTTGGCTTCTCAGGGTCCTCTGTGACCTTTTCTCTTATAATTACACATGGTCAGCAACCAGAACCAACAACCAAAGGAGTGAATCATTAAAATGGGCAGAAAATTTGCAATTAGAAAGCCTTGGCATGAGAATTTTGTTTCTGAAAGAACTTCAGCCCAGCTTAGAAATCGACAACCACAGTTTGGCACTATCCTTAGCTACCAGAGCAAGGTATAGAATTAGAAACCAGTCAGAGATGCAGGGAAGAATGAACTGGTGAGTTAAAAAACAAGAACACAACCAAGACTATGTCTGAATAAATTTCCAGTCATCTGTACATAGACCATTTATTGCGAAAGATAAGAAAAGAAAAACTAAATTTTCATAATCCTGATTACATGCAGAGGATTGACCCAGATGCATGATTTTAGCTGTATTTATTATATTTAAACACAATGTATGCCTTCACATGTGTTTACTGAAAAGAGGAACCACAACCGTATAAATTAAATGCATTTTTAAATATTACTGTTTAAAAAAGAAACTATTGGATTCCTGCATACTAAGAAGTAATGTGTATGACTGTGGTGCTCTAGAATTAATTAGGTCTCTTATTTTAGTTTTAGAATCAAGAAGATATTTTCTCATTGCTTGCAGAATAAAATAGCTAAATCCTCTGCTTAGATCTGAAAGTAGTTTTGCCCACAGCAATCAAACTAATATTTTCTTTATAGCTCATTCTCTTTGTAAGCTTTCTGCTGATTTCATTAGGCTTTAGATCAGGTTCCAAGTAACTAATTATATTTATAGTGTGATTTCTTTGCTCAGTACAACTAATTTAGGTAAAGGAGTTGGTGGGAATGGTGAAAGGCTAAATAGTATTCCTTTGCATTACTTTGTCCAGGTGCAAGATACCAGGAAAACTCTATTTGTCTTTGTATTCATAAGTTCTCACTATTAAGCTGGGTAGAAACTTTCCTACTTTCACTATTTTGTGAGAGCATAATGATGAACAGTTGATATACTGACTTTCCTCTTTATATTGACTAGGACTGATGTATTTCTGATGGCAAAAATGGGGGTCACAAAGAGCTGGCCATTTGAAAGTGGTGATGGAGAATCAAACTTGGGTATGCAAGGATGTCCATGTTTTTCACTCATGCTCTGTTCCCCCAAGTTTCTTCCTAACATTTCTTAATACATATTCTCTCCTACAGCTCTACTGTAAAGCCACCACCCTCCCTTTCATCATTTTCCCACCCTTGCCACAAATCCCTTCTCACCTATAACCCGCAGGCCTGCCCTTATTTCCCCAGCTCAGATCTGCTGCTCCACTCATGCTCATCTTTGAAAGGACCAGTGCTGCACCATTGCTTCTGTTACTGCCTTCCTAAATGCTGCCACGGGCAGCTGAATAAGGCTTCTCTCAGCTGGCCCTATCCACAAAAATAAAAAACCCTTGAGCTTTGGTTTCTGAGGATTTTAAAAGCCTGGACAAAAGTAGGTTTGTTTAGCAGCTTTCTTTGCTCTTGGATATGAAGGTTGTGCTCTTGCATCACTAGCACAGATTCCTTACTCTTTTTCTAAACTGGCTCTCTTAGCCTAACTCCACAGCTGTGTTTTTCTATCTGGACAGGAAATTATTCCCTTTCTTGCCCGAACAAATTGCCTTTTTTTTTAAATCCAATGAACATCACGTGTCCTGAGTGCCCAGTCAGAAATTTTCTTGTTTGTATCGTTTTTCTTCTCTCAGACTGAAATGCAAAGAAATAGGCCCATTTCAAGTTGACTTTCTGACAAGAGGTCTGGTAGACCACAAGGCTATGTTGGGTCTTTAAAAGCTGGACCTTGATTTTAGCAGAGGAATCTAACGGAAGCCAGCAGTTTTTTGGAGCCCTGAGCCATCACATCACATTCTGCGATCTAAAGTTTACTGAGGACCTCGAGTTACCTCTTTTTTTTTTTTTTTTTTTTCTGTTATGTTTCCATTCCTGAGAAAAGCAAAAGCTGCAAGACTGACTTATAATTTACTCATTCAATTAGTCAAGTGAGAGTGAATCAAACCTTTCCAGGCAATTTTGTTTGAAGTGTCTGCACTCTTCTCTGCATCGCATGAGGTGCCAACACCAGTGGGAGTTTGCCTGAGGTAAGAGCTGTGGGTTTGGATGTATTCTTCCATTTTTATTAGGTCTTACACTCACAGGAATTTTGTGCTTTTTAATCTTGTAACTGTACAAAACTTATCTGGATATGGAGGAAGATAACTTAGTAATTTGCTTTAATTATTCTCATAACTGTTCACATTATGTTATATGAGCTAGTCACACTTAAAAAATTCCAAATCCACTTTTACAGCAAGAAGGTGTTTAACTGAAATTCTCATGCATAGATCTAACCAGTTTGAAACAAGTAGCTCAACTGAGCTACCAAAATACATCAATACCCAGAGCTTCTTCCCAGCTGATTCCAGTTGTTCTATTAATTTCATAGTATCCATTTGAGCATTTTAAGTTCCTTTTCTCTCTCCCTTTATTATCTGTATGATTTCCCTTAAAATACTTTATATGGAATGACTTCTAGCAAAAAGCAAGTTGTCAAAAAAAAATATTCCAGCTAAACTGTTATTAATATTCAGAGTATAACCACAGAATTGAGTACTATTTATTTGGAGTGCACGAGTACTGAGATTTCCCTTGCTGGTAAACATGTCCACATAATACAAGACAGTCTTACACCCTTTATAATCTTCCAAGGCAAGAAAAGTGAAACCAGAACATGAAGAAGCAAACAGACTTTGGAAAGGTCTCACTGCAAGTACTATGCAATGCACTACATTTTTGAATACAATTAATTAAGTGGTTAAGCAGGACTTGTACGCTACTTCACATATTCAAAATAAGACCCAATGATGTCGGGTATCTTGGCATCAGAGTCTACCAAAAAGATGGTCATATGACACGACTGTTTTCATTTCTCTTTTTTAAGGTACAAACAAATAAAAGAAGAGAGCTGTTTAGTCCGTACCATGGGACTGAAATTTAATGCAAGCATAGTGATGGATTATAACACTGGAAGTTTAGAATCAAGTCCTGAGAATATAAATTTTTAGGAGCGCTAAATACTTTGGAACAAGTTTTTTTTTTGGTACACTTTATTGCTTGAATTGTTTTGTTGCAGTTTTTTAGCTAGTACGCCCTCCGGTATTGGTATTTAGGATTCATCATTTAGCTTCTAAAGGGTCATCTAACTCATAAGATGGAGTTTATTCTCTGGGTAAATAACTTGCTCATTATAAAAAAGAATAATGCCTCAACATTGTAAGTTGAATCTTTCAGTTATGGGGGCGAGGGGAAGGGGAGATGGATATCCAAGGCAGGCATAGCACAAATCTCACCTGACTTTTCTGTGGAACAGGAAGTGTAAGTAGATAAATAAAATTAGCTCCCTTTCAATTCCAAACACAGCAATAAAAAGCCAGTTCAGTCTTTTATGTCCTTGCTGCCAGTTAAAAATGCAATATAGAATTATTGCCAAGTATGAGTTCCAAATTTTCAGATTAACAGGTTCGTTACTGACTTAAAGCTGAAAAGAAAGCTGCTGTCTGCAGCAGTAGAGGCAAATTGTGTGTTCTTCCAGGATGAAACCATCTTACGTTTGCAGATCTAGGCTGTGAACACTAACCCCCATCTGTCTCCCTGTCCACCTTCTGCAAAGCAACAATAGCGTAATTTGGGTAAAAATGAACAGACCAAGTGTATTCCATGAGCCTTACACCCTGCTTCTCAGCTCATAGCAAGATTTTAAATACATTGGGCTATTTTTCCCCCAACTTCAGTGAGGAATAATGTGGGGGTTTTTTCACTACAGAGCCCATCATTTTTTGGGGATGGCCCTTGTGCAGTATATATATTAATTCATGCTTTTGAAAGAACGAGACAACTTTCAGTAGAAGAAAACAAAACATTCATATCAGTTACAGCCACTGGAATACTTTTGATGGATCTAATATTCAGCCTTTGGCTGGAAGGCAATTTTGAAAGAACCAACTAGTTAAACTTGAGATACTTTTATTTCCTCATAAGATTTACTTCTCTTCCTTAATCTGTAACTCTCTGTAGTGAGTTTCTCTAACCATCAATATGACAGTACAGCAATATTGCCTCATCAGTCATGATTTACTTAATGTTTTCTGAATTTAGTAATATTTGATTAAAATTTAATGTGAACATATCATATCATGCCACATATATTATTGCATCCATTAATCAGGTAACCATAATAATGAAATGTCGGAAGATTGGATGAAAAAGGAGCTGAAGCCTTTGATATATGTTTGGCATGGTTTTGTGAGTGATTAACGAAAAGATATCCAGTCGATTGTGTAAAGCTTCATTAATATACATTTACAATCATCTACGTACTGCATCATCAGATATTTTTAACCTTAGTTAAACTTGATTTTTTAATTTACTGAACGACACTAAATATTAATAATCCTGAAAAATATATAGTATTCTATTAACTCTCATAATGCCAGAATGATTCATAATGTGTCTTAATGCTTTTGTAACAAAATATGTAGTAAAAATATTGTCAGAGTTAATGGATCAGTTTTGTTAAAGGTGGAATAACAAATGCTTTATGCATGGCTCTATAAAACTCAAATTACACAATTGTATTAAAATAAATGTAAGTCAGTCAGTATTTCCATCTACTTTTTTTAATATGCAAAGGTAACGTATGACCTAATCTAGCAAAGCATTTACTCCAGTTTGGTAGGGGAGGTACTGAAGACAGTAAGTATTTAATTAAACATATAAAGACTTTCCAGATTTAAAAAATCCCAACCTTTAAATCCTTAGGCTTCAGCTCATGAAGCAAGATAAGAACGTGTTCTCCAGGTAAACCTTGAGACGTGTCATTGTTTTCCTGGTATTTGTGGCAAGAAGCAACTAAGGCACTGATCCTACAGCCTGTATCTGTGTAGGAAATGATTGTGCGATGGATCTCAGTGGAGCTGTTTGTAGTGGCAGGAGTGCACACATGGATCTTCAGCCGTGTGTGTTTTTGCACTCAGAGCTGGATGCAAAATGGATCAGAACACGTGTGCTTCATTTGTGTTGCGGTTTCAGTTGGGATAGAGGTAACTTTCTTACTAGCAGCCGATACAGTGCCATGTTTTGGATTTGGGATGGGAATAGCGTGATAGCACACTGGTGGTTTTGGTTGTTACTAAGCACTCAAGACCTTTTCTGCTCCGCACACTGCCCCGCCAGCCAGTAGGCTGGGGGAAACAAGAGGCTGGGAGGTCAGCCAGGACAGCTGACCATAACTGGCCAAAGAGATATTGCATACCACATGATGTCATGCTCAGCATGTAAAGCTGGGAGAAGAAGAAGGAAGGATGAGATGTTTGGAGTAATGGCGTTTGTCTTCCCTGGTAACCATTATGTGTGATGGAGCCCTGCTTTCCTGGAGATAACTGAACGCCTGCCTGCCAATGAGAAGCAGTGAATGAATTCCTGGTTTGCTTTGCTTTTGTGCATGGCTTTTTCTCTACCAATTAATCTGTGTTTTCTCTACCCATTAAACTGTCTTCATCTCAATCCACAAGTTTTTCCTCACTTTTACTCTTCTGATTCCTTCCCCCATTGCAACTGGGGGTAGTGAGTGAGCGGCTGTGTGGTTCTAGCTGCTGGCTGGGGTTAAACCACAACAATTTGTAACATGCTGAATGTTCCCAGTGATTTGTGATATGTGTCACTCATTGTATATGACCTGAAGTGCACTTACAGTGTGTTGTGGAGTCCCATGTTGAAAAGCTGCAGCCATTCTATGCCTGTTATTTGCCTCATCTTCTCTCACTTTTTGCGAGAATTTAATTTATTTAGTTTGCATTTATTGATTAGTGTGAATCATGGAGAACACTATCATTTTTTTGCTGCAGGTAGATAACTACATTTTTACACTACAACAGCTTCAAAAAACACCTCTTCAAAATATTTTCAGAGCAGGGGTGCCATGTGTTTTTAAACATGGCGTGTGATTTTGAAACGTATGGTTGGAAGCTGTATGCTGGTGTCTAAACTGAAATATTGCCACTTTGGAAGGCTGCTTGGAGATCCTGGTTGTGTGGTGTTAATCTGTATAAGCACTGTGCAGTATATCAGCATCCAGTCTATACTTTTATCCCACAGTGTCTTGTCTTCAGCTGATTCAAGGATGATTTCTTCAGCAGTGGCTAGTGGGCAAAAGCTGATAGCAGTCATAGGCTACTTGGTAACAGCTTAGTTCTGAGCAAGGTGGATGAGCATACTCATCAATCTACTGATAAAGGGCATTAAAAACAGTCAGGCCAGGATCTATGAATCTTCTGAACTAAATTCATCCAAAATAAGCCCATGCAGTTCCATCTTGCACCTATTCTGTTAAAGGTGAAACTATGCATTGAGGAAAAAATGATGAGGCTGGTTACTACTAATTTGGTACAAATGCATTTGTAAACAATCTCACTGAACACTAGCCTCTTTTTCCCTCTAGCCTGCTTACTTGGAGAGACATTGACAGAGACATTAAGTAAAATAACTATCATTCCACCTATAAATAAAGTTATTCACCTGTGCAGGCAATATTTTTAATACATTCTTTATGTAAAAAAAAAATAATCAAGTGTGAGCGCACAAGCTCTGTACAGTGTTGAACCACTTATTTCACACCACTTAGTTCACATGCTACCTTTAGCACCAGTAGGTCTCAGCATGTGTCTTGAGTGTGCAGACTGGTGATGAAGAAAACCACATTGTGTACTTTCTTGATGTAGCTGTGAGGAAGAATTAAGAAGACATAGGGTGCAGAATTCTTTCCTGGGCTTAGGTGGACTTCTGAAAATGAATTTGCTTCTGAGCTCCTGTCAGTTAGACTAGCCATAACTCATTTTCTGTGGCTGTTAATCCTCCCTGTGAGGGGGTAGGGATAGTCATTTTCTTTGTAGCTGAAGGCAGGAACAGCATCATAACAAATAATGACTTTAGGATAAGCCTAAATGGATGAACTGCAATTGCAGTTGTCCTTCAAAATTAAGAACGAGAGGACAAAAAATGCAGAAAATATGATCTAAACTAATATTACTTTCAGCTTTTGTGAGTTCTCTCTAGCCTAGGACCTGTAAAGGCTTGCAAATACTAAGGCAATGGGTGTTGAAACATCCACGTTAAGCAGTTATTTATTCACATTTGTACAGGTGAGAATATCAGGAGCACTGGATACAAGTGTCCCTTGTACAGCTAGTGGGAACAGAACAGTGGGTTGTACCCCAGAGACCTGTGCTTTGACTTTTAGATAATGCAATTCATCACTATAGTAGCACATTGCATCCAAAATGCATTTCCAATCTTTTCTGTAAAGCAAGCTCTTTTCCTTCACATTCACAAATCTGGGATAGGAGAAAACCCGTCAGAGATTTGCTGACTTTAAATACTGTTTCATCTTTACATCTTTAATTATAGCTAGACAAAGGGTGTCAAGTGTAGGCATGGAAAGCCATGGATAGGAACTCCTAAGAATCTATAGGAAGATTCTATTTTGGTCATGTATTTTTGATGGGAGGGATGAGAAGAAGTTGGCTTTGGGAATGTGGCAATCGCTGCAGAGCACTTAAAGTTTTTTCCTCCTAGTAGCATCTGTTTTTCAGGAGAGGAAAAAACTAAGATTATGCTACAGCCTGGAGCTCTATCATGTCAATCAGGTAGGAGTCCAAATAAATTAACTGTTGTCAGACTCTGATTCTGGTGACTAGGATTTTAAGTGGTTGGGAAAAAAAGTTCCTGTGTATTTGGAAAATTATAGACTGTTTTGGCAAGAAGTGAGTAGATCAGAGCCTGTTGCTTATGTCATTGCAGTGTTTGAGAACTTGCTTTCTGCTGAGATGGAGGGGAACTTTCTGCAAAATTAAAAGTGTTTGTTACATCTATCTAAAATCTGTGGCTCTTTTCTTAACGTTAAGAAGCTTTGCATGGCTTCAGTCTGCTCTTCTGGGCTGGAGAAATCTGCCTTTTAGCAGTCAAAGGGGATTTCTTTCAGCAGTGAATTCTGACAGTTCCTTGTTTTTATGTGGCTGGATTACATAAATACTGGTGTGGGGCTTGAGGAAAAAGAGCAATGTGAATTTTCCAGTGCTAATGTTCTTGTCTTTTCTCTCTGCATCAGTCTCTGATATGATGAATGAGTTGTTGCAAATACATTTAGTTATTTCTTAATATTATGGATGCAAAAAAGGGAAGCGGGGGGGATTGTTTATGGTAGACTGCAGCTTCCAAGCTGGGAATTACTTGCTTGTGTTCATACTTCTACATTTTTATGTTTGGTCCAGCGTCTCCCTGGTGGGTATATGAGAATGATGGGGAAATGCCTCTTATACTAAGCTTTGGATGTGAAGATGAACTTTATTCTGTTCTGTTCCCTTCCATTTTTATAGACTTGTACATTACTGTTTTCAGCATGGTACTTGGGAACCTAATGGTATTTTAAGCACAGGCGGTTTCTTCTCCTCACCCTTGCAACTAACTGGGAGAGGAATTACATACAACATAGATTCTTGTGTACAGCATAGGTAGGGCTTTAGATAGGTGCCGTAGGGCTTTAGTTTGTTTATTTGGAAATGAGGGTGCTGCTGTATGTAAATAAGGGACAGTAAGATGATGAAAGGTTACTTAGCAGAGGGCAATTTAATTGGGATAACTTGTAGATAACAATTTGCACTGCACACTGAGAACTGGCCATTGAGAAATTTCTGTCTCTTCTATACAAACACACAGCCACTCAGTAGAGGTCTCTTTGTGCAGCACTGAGCTGAGTTACAGTACCTGAAATTTCAAATGACAAAGGAATCTTGCTGTCAGACTCTCTCTGCTGAACTGCTGATACAAAGGGCTGTGGGAGGCGAGTAGGAACACCAAAGCATCTTCAATTGTTATCAGATAGCTGTTCATAGAAAGGTCTTCCCAGAGTTGGCTGCATAGAAAGCACAACCCACACATCATTGTTATTCATTCGTTCAGTTTAAGAGGCTTGTTTTTCACAGATGTGCTCTTCCTGTTTGGCATTTGTAACTGAGGATTGTTGTTAGTTGAAGAAAAGTGTCATCCAACTATGAATTGAGATTTTCAGCTGATTCATGAACACCTTTGTTAACTGCAGCAGAAAAAGGAATATGGCTGAATATGAAATGTAGGTTAAGCTGTATTTCTACCTCAATATATTATACTACTCTGGAAGGCTGCAAAAGAAATCTTAATTAACAGTTATGCAAAAACTTCCTGGCTGTTTTCATCTCAAATAAAAATAGTAAAGCAATTAGAAGATGGAGGTAATTGTTGTGTTAGCCTCCCTTATTCATATGAAGCCTATATATAGAGAAATGTATATATATGGATTTTAAAATAATTAACCAAAATTGCTGTACATGGCAAGTGAAGTAAGCAATCAGTATGTTTTAGTAAGGCTTTCATGTCAGAAAATTGGCCAGACATGCTAAGAAAGGGCGGTAAAACTTGGGAGAAGGGAAGGAAATTAATTATCTCAGAATAATGGGACCAGAGCCACTCGTGTGTATAGCAGATTATTTGTGGAGCTTACATTAATGTGAATCTTGAAAGTTTTGATATCTAAGTTAATGCTACAGCCAAGTAGCATGATCACAGATAAGCAGCTGTTTATTGTTGTTCCAGGGAATAATCAGATATGAGTTATTTCTGCCTGTTTTCTTCAGCATATATATGCCATCTCATTTCTAGCTTTAGTAAAAGCATCTAGATTTTTTAGAAAAGTAATAAAAGTGCTTTTTAAAAGCAATTTAAAAATAGTTCTTCACACCAAAGTGTAACTGTGAAAACAGTTCTGATTGTCAGGTCTGATTTGACAGAGCAGCTTCCTTTTGGCAGATGGATTAAATGTGCTCTCTGACAGTCTCAGTCACATCTGTATCTGGCTGGGTACTCCATCTCTAGCAATTCACACTCCTCTGAAACAACATTAGGCATGAATCTGGCTACTCTTCAGAAGGCTATCCTTGCTTAGGCTTCCTTAGATCACAGTGGCTTTTTAAATGGTAAAGATATCTTTTTAATCCATACAAGTTCTCCTAAAAATTGATAAGCACAGAGAAAGTGCTCACAATTAAAACAAAAAGGTTAAATAACAGCATCTGCCAATACAACAAACTTTGAGTGCAATTTTGCAGCAGAGTGAGAACCCAACATATATCCTTTGAAAATCAGTTACTAAATTAAGTATAAAATAATTATTCTGAATTATTTAATTAACTTTTCATTCTCAAGGTTTTATTTCATTTTTGCAAGGTTCTTTTTAAACCTAATATCAAAGATCTATTTTCCTGTACCTGAGTATTGTCAACACATTGGAGAGAAACATCCAAATGGGAATCAAATTTATTCATTCTATAAATTACTGCCGTATTTAACATTGAGTGTTCTGGTATTCTTGGAAATCTTCCTTTTCGGTGAAGTTATCTCTAAGAAGCCAGCAAACCAGTTTTAGTGGTATTGGTATGACATGTGTTCAGTTGGAAAGAATGAGTGGAAGAGAGAAGAGACATCTGGATGGTGTTACTTCTGCAAAGAAAATATATACACTCCATCATATGGTAGAATGAAGCACCAGAGTGACTTTCCTGATGCTGCACAAATGGTGGTTGTTCCTCAGCACATCCAATTTCTGTTCTGAGAGATGATTTTTAAGATCTCTTCACTACTAAATCCAAATATATCACATGAGTTGCTTTCCTTCAAGACTCTGAAGATGACTTGGCTCAGGCTGAGATTTATGATTTACAGGGGCAGAGACTGTAATCTTCCTGGCAGCTGCCCCCCAGCTGATGTCCTCCTGTCCGTCCTGGGGTAGAAGGCTGCTGGCTTTGTGCCCTTAGTTCCAGTCATTCCTCCCATTACCTAGTGTATAGCTTCTGTGCTTCCTTCTCAAATGTCCACAGTATGTGTCTGGGTTTCATGCTGGTATAGTGTAAAGAAATAGTCCAGGTGTGCTCTCATGCCTTCAGCCCACAAGCCAGGATGGCCATGGGACTCACCACCCTCAGGACAAAACATGAGACCTCTCTTTGCATTAATTTTTCTCACAAGGACTTTCCCAAATGTGCAGAGCAACAGGGAGCCCCAAAGCAGCCTGTCTCCTCATCCCTTTCCGAAGTCACCTCCTTAAAGGATCATCTCATAATGGGGACTGATTGCCCGTTTGATCTTGGCAAGCCTCAATTTCACACTAAACCACACAGACGCCTCAGGGCCACCACGGT